>JAOQML010132166.1:0-17012 GCA_027568935.1 Erythroxylum urbanii | reverse complement strand
ATAGTTTATTTTAGTTTTAAAAACTTATTAATTTATAAAAATGGATCAATTAATTAATAAACTGATCAATTTTTAACAAAAAAGATATTAAAATAAATCAAATTAAAAAATTAAAATATCGAATAATTTGAGTTTTTTAATTTTATAATTCAAACAAATAGCATAACTAGTATGCTTGTCATTCATGATAGTGTTAAGATCAAAACTTATTTTAGCCCACTGAGTGTGGAATAAATGGGCCTTTCCTAATGACTGAAACAAATTTTATGAAACGTATGATTTACATCCAATACTTGTAAAACAACATATTCTCCTCATCTGTAGGCCATTGATTTGACATGCTTATAAAATCTTCTGAAGGCACAAATGATTACCTCAAAATCGGCCTACAAGTAGAATATGATTTATAGTCTATTCTAATGACATAATCATTTAATATTGAGAAACAACTTTTAAGAGAGTTTAATTATATGAAAATTACTCTTAATAGTTTATTAAGTTCACTTTATAAAAAAGAAAAAGAAAAAGAAAAAGAAAAAGAAAAATAAATTAACTTGATATAAATGCATGTTAATTTAACTAAAAAATTAATATAAGAAAATATCAAAAAATGAGAGACTTTTATTTTTGAAACGGAGGAATCAACAGTCGTTATCTTTTTGTATACGCACTGAGTAAACTTTCGGATTGACGTAATAGCCTGCAAATAACGCCAACTGGGTATTTCGCATTAAGCAAGCCCTATACAACAGGCTCGATCGAGAGAGCGTAAGTAAGGGGATTCGTACGCAAGACCTGTTGGCCCCATGCTCCCTACTCCACCAAGTCAACCACCCCCCAAGGGGCAAGAGAGAGACTCGTACGTTCCAAAAAAGAAATAACAAATTTTCCATATATTATTTTAAAATACTACACTTATCAAATAAATATCATTTTTATATTCCATAAAAATACAAAACAAATTTCAAAATAGAGTCGAATTAAATTGGTCAATTTGAAATTAAATATAAAAAGTTTTGAATTTTAATCAAAATTCAAGCATACAAATATTTATTTTATAATATGATCCAAATATTTTATATTTATATACATATTTGGTTTAGGTTTATATAAAAAATTCAATCTAATAATCAATATTTTGAAAATTAAACTTAACCTATCAATTCGATCGTAACAATACGAATTGCCTAGTTGTTCGGTTCAGTTTGATTTAATAAATTGTTTATATAAAAATAGATCAATTTATTAATGAACCGGTTGGTTTATATATATCGTAAATGATATATTTTAAAAATCAAAACTCATAATTAACGCAGTTCGACACACCTTATCTACGTCTGCGGGGCTTTTACCCAGCTTAATACTTTCACCGAAGTACAATAGATTTACCCAAGGCTTTACTGAGCCGACACCACTCAATCTTTGACACTATTTCTCAACCTCACTTCCCGTGAAAGATTTTCACCCCAATAACACAACCGACTTGTGTTAACCTCGTTAGAAGAATTTTCTAAGCAACTATTAATTAAAAGATAATTAATAAAAATAACTCAAGTGATCAATCAACTAAGAACAGAATAAGAATACACTTGAGATAAAAGAGAATAACAACTTCCCGAAAAGTTCAACTCCGCTGAAATAAATTTGAAAGTCGTCGAAACAACAATGGGCTGATTCGTGTAGAACTCAATCAAATCATGGCTGCACACATAACACGCAATCCACAATAGTGGTTGCACGTAACATACAAAGCAGTCCACCTAAGAGCCACTCCACAAAGCTGAACATCCAACTTAAGCAACACCCAACAAAATCACTGCAAAGTCGTGAGTCTCTTTACCAGAAAACATGCATACAATGTACTAGAACTGCCAAATCGTAATTAACTCCGGAAGCTCAATAAACAATGCAGCAAAAGGATAGATTTTTTAACAGCATCAAATCATCACATTAATTTATTCCAACCAACAAAAAGTCACCCACACACCTTCAGTTGTTCACCAGATACGATCTGCACAAGTCACACTAAAACTTCCAGCAAATCACACAAACCTCACACACACGTGATGTATCACACCACCTCATAAGATAGACTTCAATCCAAGATATGATTCTTTCACAACTAGAAGATCATCCATATAGTTTTTGAATCCAAGTTAAACAAAGATACTTGATTAGCTATCATCATCCAATCAATATCTTATAGGTCTAATTAATAATAAATATGCCAAAACAAAATAAGAAGGTATATACCATATATCTAACAATCTCCCCCTTTTTGGTACTATTTGTCACAAATAAGAAACTCCCCCTAAATACCATAATTGGACATATAAGTATCAAATTCACAATTCATATGACAAATACTCCCTCTTAATCAAACATTAAGTTCCAAAGAACATCACAATTATTCAATCATCCAAATTTATGTTCTCCCTTAATCAAACATTAAGTTCCAAAGAACATCACAATTATCCAATCATCCAAATTTCTCTCTCTTGGGACAAAAAGATGCCAAAAAGTAAGACTAATAGTTACGGAGATACCTTAAAATCTCCCCCTGAATTGAACAGTCACCAAAAACAATTTGATGTCTCCCCTTTGGAACAAAACAATACCCAAAATGAACAATGTCTTCAATGCAATCAATTTTAGGGAATAAAGAAGCATAAAAATCAGTAGTAAGTGCAGCGGAAGAATCATAAGCACGCAGTGCGATAGCAAAAAGCCAAGATGACAAGTTACTATCAGTTAATACATATGCCAGCATATCATTACTCACTTCAATTCCATCTTCATAAGACTGATCAGATTCATAAACCCCATCATGAAACATAGCCTCTTGTTTGCTCCTTAACAAATTCATTTCAAAAATTGTAAGAATTCCAATTACCTTCTCCAATGACAGATTATTAATGTCGTGGGCCTCCTCTATTACTGGAATTTTTGGAATAAATCTCGGAGGTAGTGATCTCAACGTCTTCTTGACTAGTTTCAGATTGGAATATTTCTTCTCGAGTTAATATGCCTGATTTGCTATATCGCACAATCTTTTATGAAAGTCTCTGATAGACACAGGAGGTTTCTGGGAGATGGAAATGCAGTAATATTGTATTAAAGCAGCAGTCTGATTCGAGATGGACTAAATCTCCAAATTACAATCACAATAATATCAAATATGTCCTCGACATAAATCTATAGACACATATATATAAGCCAACTAGTAACTGTTATTCTAAGTAGTAGTTAAAAAAAAGGAAGCCATGTTCCACTATGAAAACAACGCAGCCACATAATCAGATATGCTTCTAGAAAAATGGGTCTTGAAGACCAAGCAAGTAATTGAACTGGTCCATCATTTCACTTGATTTCCCATGCGGATACTTGTTTTTCCTTCGAGCAAAGACCTTCAAAGGAGGTGGAGATGCATCAATACTTCCCCCCTGGTAAAACAACTTGTCCTTAAGGTTAAAAGATGGCAATTGTCTAGCAAATAAGTCATAATTTTCCCAAGCAGCTTCTTCCAAAGGGCGGTCTGACCAAGAAATCAGCAGCTCTAAAGTAGGAACACCAGCTTCCAGAACCCATCGATGGGCTAAGATAGATTTAGGCTGGAGATTAATGACCCAGTCCTCTGTTATAGGCAGCGGGGCGAGAGGTGCAACTAGAAGCTACCTGCGAGCAGGACACAACATCAATACGTGGAAAACAGGATGGATTCCAGCATCAGAAGGAAGTTCAAGTTTATATGCAACGGCACCCACTTTGCACACGACTCGATAAGAGCCAAAAAACCTTGGAGAAAGTTTCTCAAATCGACGTTTAGCCAGAGATTTCTGGCGATAAGGTTGAATCTTAAAAAAAACAGAATCTCCAACAGCAAAAGACAGCTCTCTACGTTTCAAATCAGCCTAAGACTTCATGCGGTCTTGGGCTTTTTGCAAGTTATTGCGCAAAAGCTTTAGCATATCATCCCGAGAAAGTAATTGGCGTTTAAGGTTAGCATTCATGGTTTCCCCCGGAACATATAGGTGAAGAGGAAGTGGATCACAACCATTGACAACAGTGAAGGGGGTTGTACTAGTTGATATGTGGAAACTTATGTTGTATGAATATTCAGCCCAGGGAAGACAAGCACTCCACTTGTTTGGCTGTTCATGGGAAAAGCAACAAAGATAAGCTTCGAGGAATTTGTTCACTACTTCAATTTGGCCATCTGTATGCGGATGATAGCTAGTGTTCATATTCAAAGAAGTTTTGCACAATCTGAAAAGTTCCTGCCAGAAAGAACTCAGAAAAATAACATCCCGATCAGAAACAATATATTGAGGAATACCATGGAGACGCACAACTTCCTTACAAAAATGATCAATCACTACTTTAGCAGTAAAGGGGTGAGCAAGAGGGATAAAGTGGGCATATTTCCTGAAGCGATCCACCACAACAAGCGCAGTGTCAAAGCGGTTGGAAGGAGGAAGCCCAACAATAAAATCTAGAGAAATATCCTCCCAGATTTGGTTCGAAATAGGTAATGGTTGGAGGAGTCCAGCTGGTGATAGAGTCTCATATTTATGTTGTTGGCACTGCTAGCAATTTTGGACATAGTGTCAGACATCTTGTTTCAGATTAGGCTACAAAAATTGCGCTATTACGTGCTTAAGTGTTTTCAAATAACCATCGAGACCAGCCATGGGAGTGGTATGAGACTTATAGAGAATCTTTTCTCTCAATTGGGGGTTATTTGGAATAACCAACCTGGACTTGTAATACAATTTCTGACCTGCCTCAGAGAAATCAGGAAAAGACGAAGAACTATTAGCTAAAGCTTCCATGATTTCCTTGGTGTAGGGATCAAGTTTGAGACACATTTGAATATCGGTTAAATTCAGACTAAAAGGAAGGGCTAGTGTCAAAAAATCAACCGAATGGGGTCTTCGGGACAAGGCGTCAACACTCTTATTCTCCTTGCCTGCCTTATGAATAATGGAAAAATCATATGGCATCAATTTCATTAACAAACGCTGTTGTTCAGCAGTAGTAACACGCTACTCCAACAAGAATTTTAGAGTGTAATGATTAGTCTTGACAAAAAAATATCTACCCAAAAGATAATGGCTTCATTTTTGCAAAGCTATAACCAAAGCAATTAACTCCCTGTCATACGCCAACTTTAAGCAATTGGAAGGAGAGAACCCTTTACCGAAATAAGCAATTAGATGTTCAACTTGTATTAATATAGCTCTAACACCATTGGAAGAAGTATCACATTCCACTGTAAATGGTTGGGTGAAGTCTGGTAGGCCAAAACCAGCGCAGAAATCATAGCGTGCTTTAAAGTGATGAAAGCGGAAGTAGTGATATTAGTCCAATAGAATCCATCTTTCTTGGTAAAGGCTGTGAGAGGTCTTGCAATCAATCCATAATTACAAACAAACCAACAGTAATAACCTGTCAAACCCAAGAAACCACGCACCTCTCTTACATTGGTAGGTGTAGGCCATGATTAAACTATATGAACTTTAACTTGGTTAAGCTGGACACCATCGGCAGTCACCACATGGCCTAGAAAATTCACTTGAGACTGACCAAAACAACATTTGGAGTCCTTCGCATAGTACCGATTGCAACGAAGAAGTTCCAAGGTTTCTTGAAAGTGTTGCTTGTGCTACTCCATAACTTTACTGTAAATCAAAATATCATAAAAAAACCAAAATGAACCTGCACAAATGAGGCCTAAAGAAGTCATTCATTGCAGCTTGGAATGTTGATAGTACATTTGTAAGGCCAACGGGCATAACAATAAATTCATATTGCCCCGAATGAGTTCTGAAAGTAGTTTTGGCTACATCAGCTGGATTAACCCAAATTTGGCAATAACCAGAATGAAGATCAAATTTCAAAAACACTGTAGCACCATATAATTCATCTAACAATTCGTCTATGTTGGGGATTGGATATTTGTCATGAATGGTGATTTTGTTTAAGGTACAGTAGTCGATAAACATGTGCCAAGTGTTGTCTTTTTTCTTTACTAAAAATATCGAGCTAGAGAAGGGGCTTATGCTAGCACGTATGAAGCTAGTTGCTAATAAGGCTGCCACTTGTCTCTCAATTTTAGATTTTTGGGCATATGGATATCGATACGGGCTAATATTTGGAGGACGAGAGTTTGGAATTAGAGGAATGGAATGAAAGTGTGAACGAAAGGGTGATAAGGTATTAGGTTCTTGGAATATGGTATTTGATTAGGAGGGGTTGCAGGGGAGAAGGGAGATCTATGCATTTATCATCATCAATTGAAAGATACTAGAAAGAGGCAGATACCTGAGGCCTAGAAGCAACACCTTGTAATTTATATTTTTGCCCGTCAATGGAAAAGATAAAGAACATCTCGTTCCATTTTGCTTGCACCGTATTCAACGAAGCCAACCACTGTATGCCCAACACCACATCAGCCCCTTCAATTGAAAATGGGTAGAAATCTTGGGTTATCTTCAATTCTGAGAGCTATAGCTGAACATCACGGTAAATTTGGTTACAACGAATAACATCACCATTGCCAATTTGGACACCAAAAGGAGGAACAAACTGAACTGTTAGGTTGGGTTTTTTAACAATGGTGTCAGCCACAAAATTGTGGGTCCAACCACTGTCAATGAGGATGAGCACCTCTGTCGAGCTAATGGCCCCTTTAAGCTTCATGGTGGTGGTGTTTGATTTACCCAAAATGGAGTGAAGACTAATTTCAGCCATCTCATTATGCCCATCTGTTGCGCCTTCAATTTCATGCAGTGTGGTTTCTTCATTATCGTCAGCCACTTCGAGGAGTGTGAGTGTACCTGCTTTGTAACGATGTCTGGTACCATATTTGTCGCCGCATCTATAGCGCTCGCCTCAAAGGAATCGAGCTTATTTTTTCACATCTAAGATGCAAATATGGGAAGGTTTCTGTCCTTCACGAGGAAGAAAGGGGCGACTTTGCAAAGTATTTGGCTGTTGACTTGCTGCAAGAGTAGGCTTTGTGTTATTTGGCCAATTTGTCCCTTTCACAACTCGAGTTGGGCCCACCTTGGATTCAAATTCTAATGCCAAGCTTATAGCGATATACACTGATATGGGTTTATGAATACAGACATCAGTTTTCAATTCCTCTTTCAAACCATTTAGGAAGACTCCCAGCAAACAATTTTCTGGACAATTTGAAACTCGTGCGGATCTTTTAGCAAATTCCTGGCGATACTCTTGTATCGTACCCTTTTGTTTGATGCTACAAAGGTATTCATCTAGATTGTGGAACTCGGTAGGGCCGTAACTCTCTTGCAAAGCATAAACCGAGTCCTCCCAATAAAGGCAGAAAGCCATGAATATAAATCGAGAGCATCCCCTTCGAGATACATTGTTGCAACATCCACCTTCTCATCTTTTGGGATTTGATAATATCATAAATAAATTTTTAGCTTTCAAAATCTAGCCTCGTGGGTCACCACCATTGAACTTGGGAGATTCAATTTTTATGTAAGGGCGGTGTGCTGGGCTTTTCCTCCAAGATATATCTCCATCTTCATCATAAACATCCTGTCAATAAAATCTGCTATTCTCTGGGGAGGTGTCTTTTCCATTTCTTCTAGTACCACTGACCAATTTGGAAGTGGTTGGTTGGTTATAAAAGGTCTGGGTTTTAAGAGCAGCCACTTCTGCCTTGAGGGCTTCCATCGCATCTAGGCGAGTCGCTATGATAGCAAGTTGGGTGGCAATGGGATCTTGGATGGTGGTAGGACATGAGGGTCGAGTTTTAAAGCTTTCAGTTTGGGGGTTGATATTAGTCAGGGGAGGTAGGTTAGGAGTATTGCAGGTTGAATGAGCCATCTTTCGTTTCCCGGCAATGGAACCGGTGATAGACATAGGAGGTTTCTGGGAGATGGAAATGTAGTAATATTGTATTAAAGCAGCAGTCCAATTTGAGATGGACTAAATCTCCAAATTACAATCACAATAATAACAAATCTGTCCTCAATATAAATCTATAGAAACATATGTGTAAGCCAACTGGTAACTGTTATTCTAACTAATAGCTAAAAAAAAGGAAGACATGTTCCACTATGAAAACCACGCAGCCATATAATCAGATGTGCTTCTAAAAAAGTGGGTCTTAAAGACCAAGCAAGTAACTGAACTGGTCCATCATTTCACTTGATTTCCCACGCGGATACTTGTTTTTCCTTCAAGCATAGACCTTCAAAGGAGGTGGAGATGCATCAGTTTCCAATAGTCTCATTTTCATCCATCTTCAGTTCTTCAAACCTCAACATCTGTAGTTTTGACGCTATCACAGATTTAGATCCTTCATGAATAGTCTGTAAAGCACCTCACGCTTCTTTAGCTGATTCACAAGCTAATATCATTGAGAAGCGTCCTTCATCAACAGCACTGAAAATTGTGTGCATTGCTTGTGAGTTTCCAAGTGCCCTCTCTTCTTCGGCTCTTGTCCATTCAAATGGATCTTTTAGAACTATTTATCCCTTATCGTCAGTAATCATCAGATGTGTCCAGCCATATGCCTGAATAAAGACCCTCATCTGTGATTTTCAAGCAGGATAATTGGAACCGTCCAACAATGGTGGTCTGGTCATCGAAGCACCCTCTTTAGTAGCCATGTTTGTGAAACTAGGATCTGCACTAACTTGCTACCAAGTTCTGAATCAGTGACCTTGCTTTGATACCAATTGAAACAATCGTAGGAGCGTAATCTTGCAAAAACTTCAATTTGACTGCAGTTACTTGTAACTATATCTGTCAGTTTCTAGATATAAAGTAACTGTATCAACAACTGTTAATTTTTCAGCACAAACAAAAACAAAAAAATAAATACGAAATTAAACAGATCAACACTAAAATTTGGTAACGCAGTGCGGCACACCTTGCCTACGTCTGCTTGGTCCTCACCCAGCTTAATACTTTCACCAAAGTATAATAGATTTACCCAAGGCTTTACTGAGCCGACATCACTCAACCCTTGACACTATCTCTCAACCTCACTTCCCGTGAAAGATTTTCACCCCCAATAACACAATCGACTCGTGTTAACCTCGTTAAAGGAATTTTCTAAACAACTATTAATTAAAAGATAATTAATAAAAATAACTCAAGTGAACATAACAATAATACACTTGAGATAAAAGAGAAGAATAACTTCCCGAAAAGTTCAGCTCCACTGAAATAAATCTGAAAGTCGTTGCAACAACAATGGGCTAATTTACGTAGAACTTATAATCAAATCACGACTACATACATAACATGCAATCCACAGCAATGGTTGCACGTAACATATAAAGCAGTCCACCCAAGAGCCACTCCATAAAGCTGAAAGTCTAGCTTAAGCAATACCCCACAAAATCACTGTAAAGTCGTAAGTCTCTTGGTAAGAAAACACACACACAATGCACTAGAACTGCCCCGCTATAATTGACTCCAGAAGCTCAATAAACAATGCAACAGAAGGATGGATTTTTCAACAGCATCAAATCATCACGTTAATTTATTCTAACAAAAAAAAAGTCACCCACACACCTTCAGTTGTTCACCAAATACGATCTGCACACATAGTCATACCAAAACTTCCAGTAAAATCCCACAAACTTCCTACACACGTGATGTATCACACCACCTCTTAAGATAGACTTCAATCAAAGATAGGATTCTTTCACAACTAGAAGATCATCCATATAGTTTTTGAATCCAAGTTAAACAAAGATACTTGATTAGCTATCATCATCTAATTAATATCTTATAGGTCCAATTATTAATAAATATGTCAGAACAAAAAAAGAAGATATATACTATTTATCTGACAGCCTTTTTTCTATTTCAATAAAATATTTTATTTACTTATTCTTATAATTTTTATTTCTTGTTTATTATATGATAGTTTGATACTGATTGAACTTTTAAATTTTAAACTTTTCCTTTGACTAATTCGAAGCATTGCTAATAATAATTTGAAAATTTCAATTATATTTAAATTTTAATCAGGTTAGGACTTTAACCTCAAGAAGTTTTTGATCCTGAAACAAGTAATGCTCTGAACACGATATATATTCTCGGGCAAGGTGAGGTCATAATAGTCTGGTATAATGTTAACATTCTCATTTATACGCTTGCACTTCCCACTTTATACATAAGTGTACTTCCTCTAGTTTCCATTGTAGCAAACCTTAGAATGGAAAAAACAAATTGTTGGAATTGTCCAGGAGCCGGACCTAAAACTATAGACAAAAGATTAAGGTACATAAAGTTTAAAGATATCCAAGTACATTGATAGAAATCAATGTATAGTTAGTTGCTACAATTCCAGATTCCGTTGATCCACTAGCTTCTCTGATGTTTGGATCTTAGAAAGTGAAGGAAAATGGTAATGCATATGGAACCTGAATAAACTTGCATGAAAGGATTAGGAAAGGAATCATTTATCTTTGCACAAAAGTTTTGCTAGAATAGACTAATGTGTTATTTTGCTTGCTCTATCTCTCCCTTCACACGTATTCTTCACCTCCTGCTTTATATTGTAATAACTCGTTTTCAATCTTCTATCGCATTCTTGCACATTAACCTTCAAGCAAGATGTCACATCATAATGTGCTTTTGTCATTTCTTTTCATTCTGCTAATGATCTCCTCGTCAGGTAAATCATATCTCGAGGTTTGTTATGTAGCGCTATTCAAAATGGATCAGAAATAAGTTTTTGCCTTCTTTACTTTGGTTCGAGTTTTTCTTGTTCTTACCAGGGACGAAGTATGCAGAATCTGCGCGCATCTTCACCATAATAAACTACTGCAAAGAAACTATATGGCCTGGAATAACCCCAGGTGAGAACTTCAATGGTGGTGGATTCGACCTCAAGCCAGGCCAATCTATCGTCTTCACTGCTCCAGTAGGTTGGTCTGGTCGTATATGGGCAAGAACCGGCTGCAAGTTCGACAAAAATGGCAACGGTTCATGTCAGACAGCCCCTTGTGGCAACTCCCTAAAGTGCGGAGCGTCAGGCCAAACTCCTGCTTCATTAGCTGAATTCACCCTAGCTAATGTCGACTTCTATGATGTTAGCCTCGTCGACGGGTTCAACTTGCCGGTGGTTGTCACCCCAATTAATGGCAAAGGAAACTGCAGTATTGCCGGTTGTGATACCGATCTCCGTTCGAGTTGTCCATCGGAGCTTGCTGTCAAATCCAAAGGGAAGGTGATAGCTTGTAGAAGTGCGTGCGATGTGTTCAACACCGACGAATATTGCTGTAGAGGGGTTTATGGTAATCCAGTAACTTGTCAACCCACGTACTATTCCAAGAAGTTCAAGGAGGCTTGTCCTACCGCTTACAGCTATGCATATGACGATCCCACCAGCATTTTCACTTGCTCAGGAACTGATTATGTTGTCACTTTTTGCTCTTCCAGGTCAGTTCATAGGAATTATTACTGTAATTAGTTCACACACGTAAGAAGTGAAACATTATTCGGACAAAAGTAAAGAAATAAATGATATTTAATTACGAGTCTAATTTGATTTTTTTTTCTAGGAACAAACAAGTTTGCACGTACCATAATAACAAGCTTGTCTGTGGTGGATCGGACGGGCTGAAGTCTTTGATGGGTAGATGGTGGACTCTCACGCTTGCTTTGCCAATACTTGCCGCTTTATGGATGGCCTTTTGAGCTAAGAAACCCACATTTTTTTTAATTGGGAAAAGAATTTATTTTCATTCTGCCCTTTGCTTCACATATGTTCCAAGTTAATGTAAATAAACCATCCCTTATATATGAACTTTTTTTTTGAATCGGAGAACCGCAGCTGTTATCCTTTAGATGTGTACTAAGTAAATTTTTTTATTGATACAATAGCCTGTAAATTACGCCAATCAAGTACTCAACACTAGACAAGTTTTTTATGACAGGCTCGATCAAGAGAGCGTAAGTAGAGGAATTTAAACATAAGATCTTTTGGTTCTATATTCCCCACTCTACTAACTCGACCACCTCCTAAGAGCTTATATATGAACACTCTCACACTCATTATCTTATGTATTTACACAATCACAAATGGTAAGACATTTTGTTAAATTAAAAACTCATAATGTGGTTAACATTAAAAAAAATACTATTTTCATCAGTATAGTTCGCAAAATAAGAAATGTCTTGCTTGTGTTTACCAAAATTGGAACAACAATTAAAATTAATTTTTTTAGTATTTATTAGAACAACTTCCTCATTGACTAACATAATTCCATTCTTATTATATACATGGAACTAATGATTCAAATTTTTATAATGAATATTGGCTACTAATGATTAAAGTATTTAACTGGTTCGGCTGGTTCAATTGTCAAAATCTTAAACAATCTAATTTTTCTATTCAATTTTAAAATTTTCGGTTCGATTTACTTTAATAACTCTTGTTTTTAAAAACTGATCAGTTTATTAATTAATCAGTTAATTTTCGTTAACTAAAAAGTTCTTATAAAAGAAAATAAATCATTTAAATTTTATTTAACAATATTTTTTTAATTAAACTTCAAATTTTTTTAGGATAAAAATAATCTTTTTCAATCATATTTTAAATTCTTTATTTTATTCAATCTTTAGCTAATTTTATGACGGTCTAATACTAATTAAACTTTTTAAACCTTAAACTTCTTGTATTATCTGTTTAACTTTTAATACAATTTTTAAAACATTATTTACTACTAGTTATATTCTTTTTCGATATTTTGAGGTAAATTTATATTTTGTTTTGGTTTTAGATATAAGTGGGCCCAACCCTAACTAGTACTGGGCCTGCACTAAGATCTAATCTCAAAAAGAAAGCCCATTGGCTCCTATTCAAATTCTAGGTTTGTGTACCGACAGGCCAGAAGTAGAAGAAAGATCAACCCAAAATGGCGACTGGTGGTAGTGCTGGTGGTGGAAAGGTGTCCTTCAAAGTAACTCTGACCTCCGATCCCAAGCTCCCTTTCAAAGTGTAACGTCCTTCTTTTTTTTGTTTTTTTCAAAAGTTAAATTGCTGTTTGTTTATCGGGTTTTCTGTTGCGGATTGTTTTGTATTGAATTGGATGGGTTTGACTTGCAGATTTAGCGTACCGGAAGCAGCCCCATTCACTGCCGTCTTGAAGTTCGCTGCCGAGGAATTCAAAGTCCCTCCTCAAACCAGCGCTATCATCACCAACGGTTATTTTCTTTTTATTCCCTCTCTATAGGGTTTCGGTATTATCTAGGTTTTGTTGTGTTTTCCTGGAATAAAATTGTGAGAAGTTTTCTGGAAGAAGATGAATCTAGAAAATTTTCCAGTTATGATTTCCTGCATGTGGAGTAGTTGTTGGTATCGAAATCCTATGTATGGACTTGTAGCTTATCGTAACTGACGAGTCAGTTGTTCTACGTTTCATCAGATTCAAACACCTTGTGCCCTGGAATTGAAATTTTATCACTGTGCTTGGAATCACAGTTTCCGGCCTTTTATTTCATGAATCAAAAAGTTACTGGCTTGTTTATTTATACATGCAATGATTTCTCCACCAAGTAACTTTAACATATAGTTCTATCATATATTTAGAGGTTTTCTGCTCCTAATGAATGCTTGACGTATCATTGGGCAACTCGAATGCAAGCATTATTCTAAATGTCAAGCTTATCAATTAAGGTTACCTGCTAAGTGCCAAATCGAGAATCATCCACATTGATACCAAAGTTCCTTGTTTAATTGGATTAGATGTAGCGTTGCTAACTCATGGCTCTGGTGTATCTCCATTACTTAATTTGCATGGTGAATTTCTTGAAAGCAGAGACTCTTTTTCCTTTCAAACCCTTACATGTTTTCTGGATTCCATTTTAATTTTATGGTGCTTTCATAGAATTGTGTTTTACTCCGACTTATATTAAGATTGCTCTGTTGGTTTGCACGTGCAGATGGCGTGGGAATTAATCCTCAACAAAGTGCAGGTATGCCTATGCGTCCTCTATATAATTGGTTGTTGTTTTTCACTTTTCTTCTTGTTTCTTTTATAAATCTGTGTCAAGCATTATGCTAATATCTTTGTTACAAAGTGTGCCTACTAAATAATACTGGTCTGTAAAGGCAACTTATTTTATTGGACCCCTTTCAATCTTTTATCGACAGAGGGAAGTTGAATCAAATTGAGTGGAGAACTAATCTTTGCTTGAGGACTACGCCAAAACTAAAAACACCCTAAATTAAGTTTCCACTGTCCTGAAAACTTAGATATTATGTAAGTGAATCTATAAAGCTGTGATTGAGCTTCTGCATTGATGAAATTATCATATTACTTCAACATACAATGACAGATTCATTTTATTTTCTACAAGACCATTGCACAGAACTACAAGGGGGAAACCTTTTGTGTACTTCTCCGTTACTATAATGTAAAGATTCATTATGAGTTGATAGTTAATAGTATCTTAATTGGATTTTTCCCATGAATCTACTATGAGACCAGCAAACCTAAACTTTTCTGTGACATGAGATCCACATGGATAATTTCATATGCAGTCTTGTGGAACATAACTAACATCAATACGATGTCTACTAAGAATTTGGAATATTTTTCTTTACAGTCTGATATGTACATAAATTTTAGCAATCATGGTGTAAATTCATAAGATTCTGTCGTTTATATGTTCTGAAGTACGCACATATTTTACAATCAATAACCTTCCTTTGCATCTGTCTGTTTGTCGTGAATTCCCTGCTGTTCTGCTCAATTATCAGCCTGTTTTCATTTGTTAATAATATAGTAACATGAACTTACTTGAGTGATTAGCTTCCGTATGTTTAGCATACTTACAATTTCTGCCATTATGAACAGTTGTAGTAGTAGTACTTTTGCTTCTGTTTTGAGGGCAACATACATGTTATGAGTTGTGAGTGTGTATTACTTTAATATGCTTGTGGTATTAACCTGCATTTGACAATGCTTCAGGATCCATGACAAATTTTATCGTTTGGTCCTAACTTTATACTAGCACCGTGTCAACAATTATTACACTTCACGATTTTGATTATTGTTTCGATTTTTGTCTGGCATAGGAAATGTCTTCCTTAAACATGGTTCAGAGCTGCGTTTGATCCCTAGGGATAGAGTTGGAGCTTCTGAGTTCTGAAGTCAACAAATATTGTTAGACACAGAAAAATGGCCTAACTTTGTCTCGAACTCGTCCCTGTTATGTGTACTATTTATACAATCATAGAGGATAGTCGAAGTCTCCTCATAATCATTATACTAGCGTAGTTTGTTTCATAGACTCCATAATTTCGAAATTAATAATGCCAACAAAACTTTCTTCCTGTAGTGCACTGGCGTTTACGTGGGATTTTGTTCTAAAAATTAATATGATAGAAAGTGTCAAATGAAAATGGTATTATTTCTCTCACCGCAAGAAACGTACCTGTTCCAAACAGATTGTGTTCTCGCGAGATCAGATCTCATGTTTATTTATAGTGTTTTTATCATGTTTCGTTAAATCTTATCTACACATTTATGTGACTTTATATAAATGTGTGAATGAGATTTAATAGAATAGGATTAAAATAGAATAAGTGGAACAGAAAATTTGATGGGTGTTCAGGCAGCTGAGCTGAACCAGAAGTGGAAAATGAACCGAGATTTTGGTTTTTTAGCATTATGTGACACATCAACCGAGAACTATTTGTTCCAATTTTACTAGCGACTGGGGTCTTCCGATGCATGTTTATTTGGGAAGCAGCCTTAAACGTACATATTTTAAATTGAATGATACTTCAGTCTCATTTATACTTCATTCCAACATAAACATTTCACATCTCTTTTGATATCTTGAAAGCAAAGTGGAAATTATGACACTTGACACATATAGTCTAAATAGAAATAGATCCTGTTTCTATCATGTAGATGCTTTTAACAAGAAACTTGAGCAGAATTGTCGTTGACTTGGCTTTAGACCCACTCGCAAACCGACAAACTGTGATCTTCGAGCTTTTCATCGGTCACCATTAACAAAAGTCTTGAGTTCGTCAAGCTGCCATTAGGCGCCATTACTCCCATCAACTGCGTAGCAGGCACTTGGGAATAGTTTTAAGGGTAAGATGGTCCAGCATTGGATCCTCGCTCGGCATTTCTGTTTTTTTTTTCTCTTTTGCTTTTTTAATAATATAGATTTGGAAAGTAAAAATATTCTCTTTGTAAAAATTATAAAGAGAAGGTAGCCGTGATTGATGAACTCTCACGACCTCGCAAGGTAGAAAGTTTTGTGTACTAGGATACGTTGATTTTGACTTGAATAACGGTGAGATTGAGATGGTTACTTTTAATTGTTAATTTTAAGAAATATTCAACAAATTATATGTTTGGATACATTATTTGATAAATTAACAATAATAATTAAGTGATAAATTCAATCTAATTAGTATTTATAAATTTTAATATTATATTCACTTTTGGATTAATTATCGTTTTCAAGGATTTTAAGTTGCTATTTATTGGGACCATCTTGCCAGGACTCGAACTTGTAATTCTTGAAGAAATTGATAAAGAGGGATATCTTGCTTTTGACGGTTCTCGTGATAGCTTTTCTCCTTTCGAACAGAGATTGAGTCCTTCTTCTTTAACAGGCGCTTTCCGTGTTTGTATATAGTGATTCAGTTAGCCGTTTGCACACTTTCTCGCCTTACGTTGTGATGCAATTAATTGACGAGTATATAAATAGTGTAGAAATAAGAAGTGGAGAAGAAGAGTTAGGGGGTGCTTGGTTAAGGAGTATGAGAATAAATCAATGGGAATGGAATGAATGGTAAAGGTTGGTTGGTTATTATGATTGATTGAATAGGTTTTTCATACCCAAGTTTTGGGTAATGGTCCATACCCTCCATGTATGGGAGGAATGGGTTTGATTCCTACTAACACTAATGTTTTTTAATTTTTTAATTAAATATAATTAAAATATAATTTATTAAAATATAATTAAAATGTAATTAA
>JAOQML010132118.1:0-17019 GCA_027568935.1 Erythroxylum urbanii | reverse complement strand
ATAAAAGACTCTTATGATTTTTTTCTATAAATACGGAAAAGCTTTTAGAAGCTAGCACTTCTGTCTTTTTCCTCTCAGAGCAATTGAGAATTGCTCTGTGGATACCATCAGAGGCTGAACGCTTGAACAACTCGTGATTGATCACTCAGAAAAGGTTTCCAAGATTTTTCCACAGGATAGCGAACAAGGTATGATTACTAAATCGTTTATGCTTTATTCAAGTTTATACAATTATCAGGATCCACTCAGAATCTGTAAAAAATTTTGTTTTTCGCTACACCCTTGATTCGATCATGGTTGGATTCTAATAGCTATATTGTCTAGATGGAGCTCATTAGGGAAATTGGCTTTTCCTTATTGTGGAAATGATTCTAATGCATTTTATCTTGCAAATAGGGTCAAAACATCTTAGTTTGATAACCACAAGAAATTTCTTCCTCGATATCATCCATTTAAAGGCAATAAACAAAAGTTCATTAATAATAGGATGGTACAAACTCCTCCTCCCCCTTACAAAGTTGGTGAAGAGATATTACAGAAGATTGATGAATTAGGG
The DNA here is from genome assembly GCA_027568935.1 of Erythroxylum urbanii. NCBI lineage: Eukaryota > Viridiplantae > Streptophyta > Magnoliopsida > Malpighiales > Erythroxylaceae > Erythroxylum > Erythroxylum urbanii. The sequence goes on along the minus strand of JAOQML010132118.1, from coordinate 16,463 downwards.
TTACTAAAAGTTATAGAACTTAAAGATGATGAAGTTATATAAGAATTAGTAAAAACTTTGGTTTGAGAAAATGAAGCATCTTTTGGCATTTGCCATATTGAAAAACTAATTTGACACGTTATAATTTAGATGTGATGAATATTGAAAAAAATATTTTGACAATTTGTTTAATACCATGATGAACATTGAAGCGAGGATAAAGGACAATGCAAAATCACGAGTTGCTTTGAAGATTTTTTATAAAAGGAATGAGTTAGATAAAGATCTTTCCACTAGTAAATATCCAAAAGCATGTTACACTTTAGACCAAAAACAAAAATAAATTTTATGTGAATGATTGAAAAGTCTAAAGTTTCTCGACAAATTTGTTTCAAACTTGGCATGGTGCGTGGACATGAGAAAGTAGAAATTATTTGGGATGAAAAGTCATAATTGTCATATGTTTATGTAAAGGCTATTTCCAATTGCATTTCAGGAGTTGCTATCGAATAAGTTTGGGACACTATAATAGAATTAAGTTTGTTTTTCAAAAGCTTAACATCATTTGAAATAAAGTTTGTGGAAATGGAAAATCTACCTATGCATTTAGCACATGAGGCTAAAGTTGCTTGTTCAGTTCAATATTGATGGATGTATCCTTTTGAAAGGTAATTATAGTAAATATTTAAATTAGAGTTATAACATGTTTTAATTATAGAATTGTATATCTAACTATTTGTAATGTAGGCATTTGCATCACTTGAAGAAAAATGTCAAAAAATAAGGCTAGAGTTGAAGATTCAATATGTAATGCTTATTTAGTGGAGGAAGCAAATAAATTTTGTTCATATTATTTTGAGCCATATGTGTACACAAGATAAAGAAAAGTTCCTTGTAATGACGTCAGGGGAGTAACAAGTGATGTTAATGGTAACTTATCCATTTTCACATATCCTAAACGGACATATGGATAGTCAATAAGAAGAATGTTAACAAAGGAAGAAATAGAGGCTACTAATGGTTGCATTTTATTGAACTGTCAAAAGGTTTAACCTTTCATGTAGTAAGTTGAAGTTGATTTTCAAATTGATTTTTTTCAAAGTTAGTGTTGTTCACAACTAAAATACATAATCCTGCCTTTAGATTATACGAGGAATGGCTGAGAGAGTTAATGCCTGAAGAAAACAGGGATGATATCAATAAAGAAGTTGAAAGATACTTTCCTTGATGGTTCGAGAAATATGTAAGTTTTCACTTGCAATTATTGAAATGGTTGAATTATCAGATCAAAGTGTTCAAATGACATTATACTATTTAATACAATAAATTTTTTGTAGGCCTCAAAAAATATACTAAAGAATAAGTTCATATATGATCTTACGAAAAGACCTTTACAAATTGTTAAATCGTATCTGGTGTATTTCATTAATGGATACAAATTTCATATAGAATATCTTGGTCATAGTATGACAACAATAAATAATGGTGTTTGCATATAAGGAGAATTGATAGATTACTATGGTAAAATTATTAAGATGCTTAAAATTGAGTACCCTTCATTACCAATAAAGTAGAGTGTGATATTTAAATATGATTGGTTTGATCCAACTCCTAATATTGGTACAAAAGTGCACAACCGATACAATCTAATTGAAATCAACTAGCAAAGAAGATTTGGACAATTTGAATCTTTTGTGTTTACGATGCAAATGATCTAGGTGTATTATGTCCCTTTTCCTAGCTTACGACGAGATAAGTCAGATTGGTTAGTCATTTGTAAAGTAAAACCTAGAGGTGGTTTTGAATTACATGGAAAAGGAGAAAATAAGAGAACTAAACGTGAAATGTTTCAAGAAGATGTTTATAAAATAAATGCATATGTTATATATGACAAGAATGAACCTTTGAACGATCCAAATAATAAATATGTTTAAATTTTTAATGGAGAGGATAAGGAGGGCGAGAGATTTGAAGAGGAGCCAGAGTTTGATTCTAATTCTTCATAATAAGAAGATGATGATGATTTTGATTTACAATTAAGTGATAATGATAACGATTAATTTTTGTTTATAATAGAATATTATATGAATAAATCTATTATTGCATCAATAATATATTGTTATATATTTAATTTATATTGTTATATTATTGAAATAATAAAGAAAATATGAATTTTAGGTTAAAAATATGCTGCCAGGGAGAAAATAAGATATGATGTGGCCAAAGTTAAGGTTACCACGATTTGGAGCCAGTTACTTTCTAGGTGAAGCATCACATACTGTAAATCAGGTGTTGTACCTCCAGCTACTACACATCCAGATGAGGAATCACTATCCAACAGCCCTATTACACCATTCAACAACCCTATACCATCCACCACCCCTATACCGATAGAGATATTAGGGGTAAACATTATGGATGAAGAAGGTGACCTCTAGCCTAAAGCTGAGGGAGTAGATGGAAGAACGTACATCACAATAGTCAACAATTTGTGAGTGAAAATACATGCAGATAACACTTTAGGTTTACACTAAAGTTATAGGTATTAATTTAAAATTGATCTAACATTGCTTATATATTAGGTTGGTTCCATTTGGAACGTGCTCAAGAACCATCATCCAAGTTCAAGGAGAAGATTGATCTTAAGGGTTATATATGAAAGAATGTCTCTCAGACGACAAAGGATTTTTATTATCAAGAATTTAAGGTACAAAAAATATATTCTTTTATATTTTTATTTAATTAATTTTATACATTAATTAGATAAATATTATAGGTTATAAGTACTTATAGTATGCTTTTCTTTTTTTCATAAGGATTTTTTGGGGATTAAATTTGACACGATAATTTATAAAGTATGGGAGAGACGAACTCGTATTGTTACAGAGACTTTCTTAGTGTGCGACACAAGAATGGTGTATGAACTCCATATATATCTAAAGAAATATAGAGTTGTTGGCAGTAGTATTGGATATCACCCGAGGCAATGTCCATTTCAGAGCGCAAACAAACATGGAGGACTGGGAGAAGAGAGTCTTCCTGTATACACTGAAGGATTTATTATCCACCAAGAGCATGCAGAGAAAGTTGTAAGTATCTACATTTTACATTTATATTCTGATTTGTTTTTACTTTGATGTATTTCAATTTAATTTGCTGTGTGAATTTTGGAATGAAAATATATGGGCATTATGGAGAATGATGATATTATAAATGTCTGATGCCATATAAGGTTATGCTTTTTAGTTACTTTCTTTGTTCAACAAGGGGTAAATATGATAAAAATAAAGGTAACTCTTCCAAAATTTTTAAAATTGTAGTTCACTTGTAACATTTTGTTTTGATGTAGGAAACGCTTATGGAAATGAAGCCTACACCTTGTCAGCTCTTTTTGCACACCTACACTAAGAAGCATGATGGTGTGACCTTCATCAACATTCAATGTAGAGAACTTAATGTATGTGAAATTTATGCTTTAATACTAATTCTTAATAATTATCACTTATTATCATAAACATTGCCTCCCGATAGGATCAAATACAAGAAAGCATTCAATGACAATCTTAGCAATTTGAAACTATTGATGAGAGTCAGACTTTTTTTGATGCAGTGGGTGGTAGAGACCATCGTGGAACTTTAGCTTAGGTTTATTTGCGAACACATGGTATTTGCAATCCTCCACGTCCAGTATAGCTGCATCTAATAGGCAATTAGCATCCAATGAGAGAGTCATTCAGCTTGAGAGCATAGTGTAGATGTTGGCAACTCAGTTGCAACAGTTGATAGAGTACATAGCCCAGCTCCGTAATGAGATGGATGAGTTAAAGGGGAAGGGCAACATCTTATCGCACTAGTCAGACCACCTGCCTTCACTAACTGCATAGCTTAGTTTTGCTACTCTTGAGTCATTTTGTATTAATTACATATTTATTTTTGTAGACAATAATTTTTATTATCAATTAAGATAAATTTACTTTATATTATCATTCAACTTACTATTTAGATAAATTAAACGTAGAAAAAATCAATATATTATCACCAGATAACTATAGAAATTAAATATCAATTATAAGATTACCAATCAAAATTAAAAAATAAAAAATCAATATCGATGCATTTACTGATTGAATTCCATCAGTAAATAATTAATCGACAAAAAAACTTACCGTCGCTAAATTTTCTGACAAAACTTCAACAACTTGACTGTCGTTAAATTTACTGATGCACATACAATATCAATCGCTAAATTTGCCAATAGAAAATAACTTACCATTACTAAATGTTTCGACGGAGTTTCAATACTTTATCCATCGGTAACAAACTTGGCAAATATTACCGATACGAATGACCTAATAGAGATGACAAGAATTTATGATTGAAATTATCCCATATTGGAACATGATATAAAAATTTAAGTAAATTTAATAAATTATATATAAAAATAATTAATTATATTAAAACCTTTGGTCGTGATAAAGCATTCGTAATTGTATTTGCTCACTTACTAAGTTATCTTCACTTAAACCAATTATAAATTTTTATATCTAACATAAATAATTTTATATTATGTTTACTTTTTTAATTGATTAGTTATAAAATAATGTAAAAAGAGCTTTACTTGACCAATAGTTGTCAGTAACTTATAACTAGTTTGACTTACAATTATAACCCAATATTTGTTATAGATTAATTAATGTTCATACAAGTATTTTATTCTTTAAATTTTATGATAATTATCTCTTTTATATTTATTTAATTAATTTAGTCTTAATGCAATATGGAGAACATAAGTCAATTGAACGAACAGGAAGACTGAAGATATTGAAGAGCATGATATGTTTGGTTTGGTAGATTTAGATTCCTATATATCCACTCATATAGTAATTTACTTCATTATATATGATAAGGCTATATTTTACATATTATTAAAGGTTAAATTAATTTTAGTTTAGCACCTTTATAGCATGTTTTCTATGGAATTATGTAATAATTGTCTATGTTTAGTTTATTGACTTGTAGGTGATGATTTTAAGGAGAAGTCTTATATTTGAGTGCAATACTATAATTGTCGGATCAAAGTGAAGATAAAGTTAATTGTTAGCTCAAGGTTTGTTATTGATGATTTTGATGATAACTCTATAATATTTCAAAATTCAAATTGGATTTATTTTCCTATATAGGTAACAATATAATTCTTAAAAGGAAGTGATATCATAAGATAAATGTTTCCTTTCTTATAGGAACTTAATGAACTTACCTTATTACAAAAGATTCCACAATATCTGGAAAAATCATACCAATCACAAATTAGAACAATTAGCTCTGATATTCTTGTCAAAACTTTTTTCTTAACGTCTGAATATTGAAAGATTCTAGCAGAGATGATATTGAAGATTTGCTAGATACAAAGTCAACCCATAATTAAAATGAAGCAATGACTAGTTAAAGAAAATGTCTATTTAAGGAAGAGCTATTGCATTTGCAAACATTATGAGTGTGGAAAGTTAAAAAACTTTGAAAAATATGTACTTGTGAGCTTGGAGAGGCTCGTGAATATTTACTACTTAAAATTTTATAGTGAAATACTCAACTTGAATACTTGTGGACTGGACATAGGCTTCGGTAAAAGTTGAACTAGTATAAATCAACTGTGTCACTCTCTCTCTCTCTTAACTTTTAAATTTTTGCATTATAGTATGTGTGTTTAATTCATAAGAGGCTCCTTCACTTTTGAAATAGACTCCTTTTGTTTGAATATTGCAAGAGGTTTCTTTCGTCAACAAGCTCATTTTGTTTTAAACGTTTACTGGTTACTTTCGTTTTTAAAATGCTAGGCTCTTTTTGTTTTTTTTAAATGTTAGTAAGGTTCTTTCACTTTTTAATAGGCTCCTTCTATTTATAGACTTTTCTGTTAAAATTTAGCAAGTTCTTATTGTTTACATAAATTATTAGTAACTTACAAATTTAGAGAAGCAAGCAACATGGTGGTAACAACATTGGTTCGTGTTGGCACAAGTTAAAAAACACTTAACATGTTTGAGGACAACTGAGAAATATAAAGAAACATGACACCTAATATCATACATGTTAGGAGACATCTTAATAGCAAAATCTTAGATCTAATACCAATGAAACATCCCATATATCCCTTGGAAGAATATATGGATGCCACACAAAATAGTACAAACAAACCAAAGCATTCGAAATCTTCGTTAAAAACTGATTCGAGCAAACATACATTATTTTGCATTACAAGATGGATTACAATCAAAATACGTTATACACAATGAACTTATCACAAACATGTCTTAAAACTCAATCCATCCTGTATTATAGTTATTACAAACCTTCCAATACATTCAAACTATTGCAATTATCAGATACAACTCAAAAACAAACTCTAATACATTTTGTCAAAACAAAACTCAATCTCCTTTGGTCACTGAGGTTGTCATTATCCCAGTCTTTATACCCTTCCATCTAAACCTACATGGGGCAAATCCGCTGTGCTAAGCATATAGCTTAGTGAGGAAAACTAAATATGATACATAATGGTAATTGACCTTAATAGTCATATGATAATGACATATACAAATCAGATCATATATAAAAGTGCATTCCAAATAATAAGTACCTCAGAATAGAATACGCCAAAATAATATATGTTGGCTTCAAAGCAAACCTTATAATTATCAAAATAGAATATCATGATATCTGAATAGAACTTGTCTATATTAAAATCGTATCTGAATAAGTTAAAACAAAACTTAATTATTTAATTATAACTGAATTGTACATATAACAGAGTATAAAACAAATTAACTTACTAATCCTTTTTACAGAAGTGGGTAACAGGACCAAATAGGAGATACTTATTGGTATCACAGAACGGGAGAGACTTATGTCTCAAGACCGAAGTGTCCCTATCAGGAGACACCGAAGTGTTAATATCAAGAGAGAATTATGTCCCAGACACCGAAGTGTCATAATCAGGAGATACCGAAGTGTCAACCCTTTAAATGTGTCCAGAAGCAGCTGCAGACCTTTCTAGGCATGCCTATTTACCCATGACTAGGACTTGACAGTTTTTAAAACAATTCATTTTAGATTTTAGAATTTTTATGCAAACCTTACACATATAAACATGTGCAATTTTGCATCAATAGAAACGTTGAGACATTAAACATTATGTATATGCACCCAATTAGCAAGCACTTCTAATACAATCCCAACTATAAAACTCCTCGGACAACTAATGGTCTAGTATTGTCACAATATTATAGCAAAAATTCCTAATTGACAATCATTCATATCTTATTCATAACACATAAGCTTTAAGAGCTCATTCATTCATGATCACACCAAACAATTTAACATTATGCTCATCATTAATAAACCCTATATCTTTTATATTATCAACTCCATTTATAAACCATAACTCAAGCACCTTTTTCTCCATTAATCTAACATCACCTAGGTTCATTTTAATCTCACTTAGGTCTAATAAAACCATTGTTAAAGTCCTAACAGTATATATGTCAATAATTACATAACTAAGATTAGTTCAGATTTCTTAGGGCAATTTTCAGGTCAAATTTGTATAGCTATTTTGACATATAAAAAGTGGTTTTTGGGCAATACGTTCTTCTAACCAAAAGTTACTCTATGTATTAAGTTTCTAATGACACATCAAAATCATGCATTTTGGTTCAGTATTCTGCAAGTTATACCCAAAACACTGTAGACTATTCTCAAACAATGACAGAATCCTAAATTCAATTTTAGGCCAAATTTCATCTTCCTTTGAAATAGAAAAAAAAATCCATTGCTTCATAAAAGTTGTAGAAATATGTGTGTAGTTTGATCCAAAATGAAAATCACTCCATATGGATATCTACAGGTCAAGTTATAGCCTAAATACCAACGATTGTGCAATGAAATCTGTTCAGTGAAACCAGTACCATTCATTCACATCCTACGTCGTCAACACTCTTACTCTTACACTCATCCTTTTCACCGCAATTCCACCTTAGTAATGCCTCAATTACACATCAATTTCATGTCCAAGCCTCAAATCATCAACAAATCAATACATATTCCATCCGATCAAGCATTAAAATAATTCATATGATAATAGGCAATCAAGATTAGTATTCCCATACCTTTTTTAACATAATTTCCTACTTCAATAAGCAAGCCACTCTAGCCTTTGAAGCAAATATTACAACTCCAAGATTAAAATGACCAAGAGGATAGTAACATAGAAAGTAGCAGACTCTAACTTGCTTAATAAAGTAGTAAAGACGTCAAGCGAAGATGATGTTCCAAAAATCATGCAAAAATTTCCAAGAGGTGTGAGTGAGTGAGAGAGTTTCGATGGTGAGAGAACAAAAATGGTGAGGAAGATGCCAACCAGAAACTCCAATAGAAACTCATCTCCTCTAATGCTAGGTGTCAACAAATTGTAACAACATGTGTCTTCTTGTATGTTCTACACTTGTCCCATTCAAGAGTTGTCATACATCCACACAACATGCTGCCATTTGTCACCAAGTAATTAGTCCACATATAAACCATCAATAAACTGCATTGATTTAGGCTAAATTTAATAATATTGTCTTTTAAAAGTGTTAGCATATCCTCTTAGCTTTTTAATGGTATAAAGTTTGTAATTTTTAGACATCGGAATCAAAAGATATGACACTTACAAGTTTAAGTGTCACACATGGGTACATGTGCACGGTTTAAACTATTGGAGTTATGTAAATATAGTGTCCTGGAAAGCAAGTGTATTTACTTATAACCTAACTTTCTTCCAATTACGGTTTTGTAATCAAAATATTTATTATTAATAAAAATAAAAGAGTTTGGTTTTTATGAGCATTATATATCTTGTCATAAGGTACCTAGATTCTTTTGTAAGTAATATACATATACATGGAGATGTATGAGAAACATGTATATTATAAGAATCTAAGATAATTGATTTATAGTAGAATAATCAAGTTGGTCGCTTGATTATGGTTTAGACTATAGTGCTGCGATTTATCTCCATGTAAGTAAAGGAGTTTATTTCGAGGGAATGATGACTTTCATATCATGATAGTAGTTAACTATTGATAATGGCACTATTAAATGAATTTTGAATCAAATATGTTTTTCAAGAATAAAGTGGGCCATTACTTTAATCTTAAAACATACAACTTAAGCATTCATTTATTATGGACCATAATCTTGATGAGTGGTGAACTCATATGTGTTTCTTTATAATTCTTGATATGATCAGAATGGATTTTTTACAAAGTATTAATCCAGTGTTTACACGTTGGAATTATTAATTGAAACATGTATTAGGGAATATTAAATCAAATAAAGAATTTATAGTGATATCATCACATCTAGATGTTTTATGGAAATTGATGATTAAACTGGCGCCAGTAGTTTAATGGACTAGCTACCCATCAAGTCTTAACACTTAGATGACATCTTGATTGTTAATCACCATATAGAGTAAAACGGAAGATTTAGAAGGAAAAACATATATAAGGGTAAAACGATAATTTTACCCTTTGTTAAGCAGATGGCTATAATAAGGTTCATAATAGGGTTTGCAATTGAACATCCTTCACTAACATGTGTTCTCATAATATTTAGTAATTCAAGAGTTCAACTAATTATCTTTAGTGGAATGACATTTAGTTAATAAGATAGAATTAATTCTAATGAGAATAAATTAATTCTAGGCTTATTGGAGCTTGAATTATCTAAGTCCAATAAGATTCCCCATTTGGCTTCAAGGAAGGTTATCAAGCAAAGTAAGAAATACAAATAGAGATTTTAAAGCCTATGATTGAATGTTGGGCTTATACTAATTAATTGTTAATCACATGCCCAATTGAGCATTTAGAAATGTGCTAGGCTTTAGTTTAATTTGATTAATTAAATTAAAACAAAGTTATTTAAGCTAAATAGGGTAGCATTTCGTTTTTAATGGACAAAATGTGAAACTGCACATTTAGCATTGATTTGCTATATTAAAGATGGTTTTAGCATGTTTTATCATCATTAAATGGAGTAATGACCTTATCATTAAATGGTTTAATGCTGGTCTTTTAATGATAGCATGTAACCTATTAGCATTCATTGGATTAAAGAAGAAAGAGGTGCATTATGATGGACCATCTTCTTTCTTTCATCACAAAACCCAAAATTGATATGTCTCATTTAGGTTAATTGTCTTTTCATATAGTCATCTTAAAGATAAATGAGAAGAGTCTCATTTATTGGGTTCTTTATGAATGATTAAAGAATGAAGTGATGAATTTGATGCAAATATCTTCTTTTTTTTTATACAAACTAAAATTGAGAAGGTGTAAGAAGGTGTTCTTGCATTTTGACTCTCTCTTTCCTATCTTGCATGGTATAGATGAAAATTGCATGAGAAGTATCTCAAAATTTGACTTTTTCTTCTAAGAAAAAAATCTCTTCAAGTTTTCTTCTCCTTTTCCACTAAAGGATCTTGTTAACCAAGTTTTCTAAGAAGAAAAAGTGGTAGATCAGATTGGTCGAGGATACAATATCGAGAAGAGGATACAATAATGAGAAAAGGATACATTTCTTAGGACCATTGTCGATGATAGGATAGCACAGCCAGGAGTTAAAGCTGTAGCGAAGGAGTCAGTAATATAATTTCAACCACCTTGTTCTTATGTTTATTATCCTTATACCGCATCATGTATGGCTATGCATGTTGGTTTGGTTATATTGCTTCTGTTGCAATTTTGATTTCTAAAAAGTTTTGAAATCTATTGTTTTATCCAAATCGCGTATGCTTTATTTTTTCGATCCAACAATTGGTATCAGAGACAGGTTTATTATGCATGATTTTAGTTCCTATATATGTTTCATGGGTTAGTAATCATTTTTTGTATGCTACATTCTTTTATGTGATAGAAATATATATGGTTTATGTTATGCTCTTTTGGTTGTCCATAGATTCTAAAGTTACCTTATAAGTTATGTTCTTTTGATTGTAACAAGGAGGGTGGCCTATCATCGTCATGTTTCCTCCTTGGATTCATCTTTATGTTTTCTTTGATTATGTAATGTAAAAAATCATGTAATGATAAAGATGAAGAATCTATAGATGGAGAAATGAAGAGGTAAGGTTTCGGTTTTGCTAAAAGTGTATTGGCAAAGTTTTGATTGTTAGAAAACTAAACTGCTAGCAAATTTTGTATTTAAAAATTTTCAGTTTTATGTCACAATAAGTTTCAGTTTTGATTAAAAACAAGAGCTTCTTTTTTTCATATAGACAAATTTCAGTTTTCATGAAAAACTAGTGTTGGAAATTTTGTTTTCAAAATGAAAAATTCATTTTTATGAAAATCAAAACTTTGTTGTAAAAGAAAAGCCATTACACAATTTTTACTGAGTGGGTCGGGTCATGTGAGCGAAGAGTTTGAAGCGGAAGATCCAAATCCAATAAGAAATTGTTAGGCTTAAAAACCTTGTAATTTTATTTATGTTTCTAGGATGAACAATCAAAAGTGGCTTATAAGTTCATGTGATGAATGGATAAATGAATGCAAATATTATGTGATTACATTTCATTTAGAAAATTGCCAACCTTAGGCATTGCCATGCATTCATTATGTATGAGATATATAACGAAATAATATAAGATGGATAATAAATTGCATCTAGACAAGATGGTATTTATTAAAACTTAAAGGCCAAAAAGATTAAGTGGGAGAGGATGCTTATGTGAGAGTCCACGGTCCATATGATGGCCCATTTGTATGTGGTGAAGTGTTACTCCCCACTGGAGGGCATGAATCCTAGATCTTGCATGGTTTCGGTATCCTTAAGGATAAGTCCATTTATTGGTGGAAAATGTGACCTCCCACCAAGGCATGGTTTGTAAGTACCTTTAGTGGATGAACTAAATGGTTACACACTAAACATATTTTATTAATAACTTGCCCACCGTAGCTGTGTTGGTAAAAGTATAGACCAAATTGTGACGCTTCTTTAAAAGTTAAGCATGAAGATGCTTGGTAGCTTTTTTAGTGGGAGAGTCCCAGTTTTTCTTTTAATAAATAAGATGGCCCACCGTCACTTAGTCTATTATAGATAAGAAAAATAACCGTCATATAAAGATTTAATTGTTTTTTAAGTTTTGTTAAATCTATCATCATGCATACATATATCATGATTTTATACTAAGTTCCAATATTATTGATTAGTATGCTCATGTTTTAATAATTTATATTTTCAGACATAATTACCATAAAATGAATCCACCTACTTTGCTCTTGAAAAATAACAAATTGAAAAATGGAGAGAATTTTAACGAATGGAGACATAACCTAGACATTGTTCTTCAATATGAATGAATTTTATGTGTATTAACTGAAAATAAGCCTGTACCTCCAGGTGCAAATTCAACTCTTGAGCAAGTCTAACAATATGAACAATGGCAGAATGTTGATAAAACTACTAAGTGTTATAGTTTAGCTTTTGTCAGCGGCATGTTTCAAAAGCAAATTGCTTGTATGAAAACTTTTAGTGCAATGGTTCATCACCTACATGAGATGTTTGGTGTAAGGATCAGATCTGCGAAGTTGAAATCTATTCAAACCTTTCACAATCTCAGACAAAAACCTAGTGAACCGGTGCAGGATTACATGGTTAAGGTAATCTCTGTAATCACTGAGGATGAGATGCTTGGGGCAGACACGGATGCGGATACACAGATGATTATGATCATCAATAACTTAATCTCTTCTTTTTAGCAGTTTAAGTTAGACTATGACCTCAACAGTAAGGATTACACCTTAAATGAGTTGATAAATACCCTTCAGAGCACAGAGGAGTTATTGAATATCAAGGCTCATGGGCTAGAAGCTAATGTAGCATCTTCTTTTAAGCCCAAGGGTAAGGGTAAGCAAATGAAGAAGGGTCCAACGAAAAAGAAGGCCCAAACAGGGGTCAAGACTTAACCCATAAAAAAGAAGGTCAAAGAGAACATCAAGGGAAAGTGTTTACACTGTGATGATATGGGCCATTGGAAAAGAAACTGTCCCGTCTACCTTGAGTCCCTTAAAAGTAAACAAGATATGGGTTTCCTAAGTTCGTTAGGAACCAAAAATATGGCAGATTTATCTGATTCTTAGATATTAAATTTAGGAGCCACTAACCCTATTTGCAATTCTTTGCAAGGGTTCCAGCAAAGGAAAAGACTACTTAAGGGCCAGTTTCAAGTTAAGATAGTAGATGGATCCTATGTTTCAGCAGAAGTAGTGGGAGTAGTTATCTTGGATTTTTCTAGTGTTCATAAGTTATATTTAGAGGATGTTTATTACATGCCAATGATTGTAAGGAACGTGATTTCTTTTTTTGTTTAATAAAATCTGGTTATTCCTTATATTTTAAAATTGTTGTTTCAATATATGAGAATAAGGATTTTATTTGTAATGCAACAATTAAACATGGATTGTTCTTTATAGAACCTATGATAGGCTCACTAAACACCACAGAATTGATAAAACCAAAACAATCCATTATCTCTAGCATTAATTCAAAACATCTATAGCACTTAAGAATGGGTCATATCAATAAGAAAAGATTTGATAGGTTAGTGAAGGATGGGATCCTTACGGGCTTGGATAATGATCCATTACCCATCTATGAATCTTGTATTAAAGGAAAAATGACCAAGGCCTCATTTCCTTCTAAAAGAAATAAATCTGAATCTACATTGGACCTGGTACATACAGATATCTGTAGGCCCATAAATGTACAAACTAGAGGAGGTTATGAATACTTCATAACATTTACAGATGATTACTCAAGAAATGGTTATTTGTATTTGATGCATAAAAAGAGCGAATCCTTTGAAAAGTTCAAAGAATTCAAAGCTGAAGCTGAGAAGCAGCTAGGCAAGCCATTAAAACAACTTCGATCAGATCCAGCAATATTTAATTGATAATGGAATTGTTTCTAACTTGTCAGCTCCTCGAACACCTCAATAAAATGGTGTAACTGAGAGGAGGAATAGGACTCTATTGGAAATGGTAAGATCGATGATGTCCTATGCTAGCCTTCCAGAATCATTCTAGGGATATGCCATACAAACGGTAGCATATCTTCTCAACTTTGCTCCATCCAAATCGGTGCCTAAAACACCTAGGGAATTGTGGACTGGTCGAGTGCCTTCATTGTGGCACTTGAGGACTTGGGGCTGCCCAGCCTATGTTCTAGGGCCTGAATCCACGAACATGGAACCAAGGTCAGAAGTATGTTTTTTGTAGGATATCCTACGGGTACTCGAGGGTACTATTTTTACAATCCTCAGGATAGGAAGGTATTTGTGTTGACAAATATGACCTTTTTAGAGGAAGAATTTATGAGAAATCACAAAGGAAGAAGTTAAGTAGTACTAAAGGAGTTAGCTATTTTATCCAATTCAAGAGTTGATATGGATATAACAGAATAAGATGTCGAAATGGATTCAAAAGTTGAATCCGAAGTGTAACCTAAACATCAAGTAGTGCCTAGATGTAGTGAGAGGGTTGTGAGATAGCCAGATAGGTATCTAGGTCTAGGAGAAGGCTTAATTGCCATCTTAGACCAAGAAGAAATGGATCCCATTACATATACTCAGGCTATTAATGATGTTGATGCAGAAAAATTGCTCAAGGCGATGGAATCGGAGATAGATTCTATATATGCTAATGAAGTATGGATCCTTGTAGATCCACCGCTAGATGTAAAAGCCTTAGGGTGTAAATGGATTTACAAAAGGAGAAGAGGATCAGATGAAAAGGTAGAGACCTTTAAAGCTAGATTGGTAGCTAAAGGCTATACTCAAAAGGAGGGTATAAACTATGAGGAGACTTTTTCTCTAGTTGCCATGCTTAAGTCCATCAGGATTCTTTTGGCCATAACAACCTTTTTTTATCATGAAATATAGCAAATGGATATCAAGACCGCATTTTTTAATAGGGATCTTGAGGAGATCATTTGTATGGCATATACAGAAGGTTTTGTCAAGCTAGGTAATGAGCATAAGGTATGCAAGTTGCAAAGGTCCATTTATGGACTTAAGCAAGCATCTAGGTCTTGGAACATTAGGTTTGATAAGTCTATCAAAACCTATGGGATCATACAAAACCTAGATGAGCCTTATGTCTATAAAAAGATACAAGAAGGAAAGGATATTTTTCTAATTCTATATGTTGATGACATTTTGCTCATTGGGAATGATGTGGGAATGTTATCAATGGTTAAGGGATAGCTTAACGAACAGTTTTCAATGAAGGATTAAGGAGAGGCTACCTATGTTTTAGGGATCAAACTTCTAAAGGATCATAAGAACGAACTGATAGCCTTGTCTCATCTAAATTACATTAAGAACATGCTCAATAATTTTTCCATGCAAGATTCCAAGAGTGGTTTCACTCCTACTAAACATGGAATCAAACTTTCAAAGGAGCAAGCACCTAAGACCTAAGAGGAGGTCGAACGCATGCATAACATTCCATATGCTTCGTAAGTTGGAAGTTTAACGTATGCAATGGTTTGCACTAGACTAGATATCTGTTACGTAGCAGGACTGGTAAGCAGATTTTAGTCCAATCCAGGAATGGAGCATTGGACTATAGTTAAGTGTATACTGAAGTATCTTCGTAGGACGAAGAACATAATGCTTGTTTACTCTAGGAGTAATTTTATTCTGACAGGATATACAGATTTTGATTTCTAATCAGATGTTGATTTAAGGAAATCAACTTCTGACTCTATATTTGTTTAAGGAGGTAGAGCCATAGTCTGGAGAAGTATCAAGCAATCTTATGTTACTGATTCGATTATGGAGGCTAATTATGTTGTTGCTTGTGAAGCAGCAAAGGAAGTGGTTTGGCTCCGTAAGTTTCTAAATGATTTGGAGGTAGTTCTAGAGGCAGAAAAAGCCATTACACTTTATTGTGATGTAGTTCCTAAATAGTGAGGCAATGGCTAATTCTAAAGAACCTTGGAACCACAAAGCTACCAAACACATTAAGTGAAAGTATAATCTCATAAGGGAGATAATACAACGTGGATAGGTGAATGTGGTAAAGATTCCCACAAAGTAAAACCTTACTGATCTGTTCATAAAGACATAGTCTTAAAAGAGCTATAAGGGTCATCTAGCAAAGATGGGAATGAGGGATATATCAAACTTGCTTTAGGGCAAGTGGGAGATTGTTAGAGTTATGTAAATATAGTGCCTTGGAAAGCAAGTGTATTTACTTATAACTTAATTTTCTTTCAATTACAGTTTTGTAATCAAAATATTTAGTATTGATAAAAATAAAAGAGTTTGGTTTTTATGAGCATTATATATGTAGTCATAAGGTACCCAGATTCTTTTGTAAGTAATATACATATACATAGAGATGTATAGGAAACATGTATATTATAAGAATATAAAATAATGG
>JAOQML010132084.1:0-17023 GCA_027568935.1 Erythroxylum urbanii | reverse complement strand
TGCCATGTGGAGTTCGATAGTTATTTCACGTAGCGCTCCTTTATCTTAGGTTATGTGTCGGAATGACCTACAGGCGTTCCGGTACGTACCTTAGGGTAATGGGGGGTTACAAAAGTGTTGATAACTTATTATATGAATTGATGCATTTCATCACATTGTTATACATGATCAGATAAAGGAGCTGTGACCTAAGTGACCAGTGTGAAAAGAAGCTTAAAGCTCACAAAAGTGCATAAAGAGTTACAGGCTTAGTTATTAAAGAGACAGAATATGAAATGAGACTGGTATCCACAGATACGAAATAGTAAATAGATGCTCAGTCATAAAAAAATGAAAGTGGAGTCACATGTGCATTTACATATATAACTTTACATATATTGCGTTAATGATTAATGATTGCAAAGAATTACTAAATTGTATTATTATAGTGATATGTAATGTTTGTGTACATGTTGGTGATATGAATAATTAAGATATGTTACTGGATTATTCTGAAATGATTATATGAAATGTTTGTAGCTCATGATGTCTTATTAAGATATTATGTATATTGTGATATGGTATTCAATATTGAATGATGTGATACATTTGTTGAGCTATGACATATTTCTATATTTGGTTTCATATCTATGATGTTTGTGTTCTGACTTGTGTGAGCACATCGATGATGGTTCACTCACTGAGTGTGAAAACTCATCAAAATTTCAACGTTGATTTTCATGTACAAAAGAGACCTAGCTTCTAAGATATTCTAGTAGAAGTCTAATACTATCAATTTTGAAAACAAGAATGGGTCAAAGGTCTACTCAGCTAATAGTTAAGGAGTTTAGTAGACTGTATTTATTTACTTTTCTCATTTCATGTAGAACATTTTGTAAAAGAGTAGTAAACTCTCTGATATTTTTGGTAATCTAAACATATATGGATTATGAAGCGTAATACTACGACGTATATATGTTTGTGAATGAAATGGGAAAGATGTTTTTTTAAATACTTACGTTCTATATGATGCCATAACAAGTCGATATAATTGCTCTAATATGCCATTTTCTTAGGGTATGTTCTTACATGTCCTCTGGATGTTCGGGCATATTCTTTATGGTAGAGGTGTGTTACAATGCTAGATTTAGGAGCATCGATTAATGGTACACCTCGTTATGTATGCTTCTTTAAATTTAGGGCCATTAAAAGAAACTAGTTTTACCGTATAATTGGCCGATCATTCTAATGTTTACCTAGATGGGGTGACTGGGGATGTACTTTTGTAGGTAAATGAGCTAATATTTTCTACTGACTTTTATATGGTTGACATGAATGGTGAAATTTCCCATAACCCAAAACCTATCTTACCATAAAGGTTGTTTCTCAACACATGCTAAACTAAGATAGATGTTCGTGAGGGTACCCTCATAATGTAATTCGATGGGGAAGTTACTCATTTCAATATTTGTTATGCTAATAAGCACTCCTATAATGACTACTCTGTTTTTTGTAATTAATGTGATTAACCTTTCAATATAAGAAGATTGTAAGAAGAACTATACAACTAAACAAGAAGTAGTTTCAACAAAAGAGATGACTAAAGCTTTTAATTTCTCTTCAGAAATATTTTCCATTAGTCAAAAAGTGCTTCTTTACTGTGCTAAATGTAAATTTTTCACATAAATGTAATCTTTATTAGGTTGATCTTTTTATAATAACTAATGTTCTTCCTTATGGTGCAGTAGAGATCAAAAGATAAAAAATATGGAAGACATTGCATGTAAGTGATTATCGTTTCAAGCCCTATTCTGATGAAGATCAAGTGGAAAATGCCAAAATTGTGATTCCTAGAGGTCAAAATTTTGTCATTTGATGAGAGCAACATGGAGTCGAGCCAACGACAATAATCAAAGACGCCACTTGGGAGGCAACCTAAGGGAGGTTGATTTTTGTTTATTTATATTTTCTTATTTGCTTTTTTTTAAGTGCTCCATTTCTTACATTTAATGTTACATTAGGGATAATTTAAGTTTTGAGTGTGAGGCTGGGGATCTCAATTATGCATGCTTTTGAGCATAATTGTTGCTTATGTGGCTTCTTATGCATTTTCAAAATCAAATAAACAAACAAATATTTTCACTTTTTCTATTGCTTTTAAGACTATATAGTCATAATTAGAGAGTGAATTGACTAGAAAAATTCATAGAAACTTTAGCATATACTTTTGCTCTTGTGATTATTCAGTATGCATTATCTTTAAAAGAGTAGTGACTAGTGTTAGACAAAAGCAGTTAACTTTTTAGCCTTATTAGACTAAAACATCCATATCAGTCTTATTGTCTTTTGTTTATGATTTACTTTCATGACATGTACATCCTCACTTTGCTTTGATTTTCTATTTGAGACCAAATTTTTATCACATGCATTAATATGGAAATGATATATGAATTCTTTACTTTATAAGCTACTTTAGCCAAATACCTACCTGTTAATATAATTTTTCCTTTGTTAAGCCCCCTTGAGCTTTAATTATATTTTCCTTTTATGCTAACTACATTACATGCTTTAAACTTAACCAAATGTCCTACCTAAGCCTTAAAGCTAGTGGAGCAGTTGTTGATTGCGAATGATTGTGGACATACAAGATTATAAGTGTGGGGGTGTGCATATGTATGGGATGGTTATAATTATTAGGATTTTATTTTATGTCATGTCAATGAAATTCCTATGTTAATGTAGCTTCTTTCATTTTCATTAAAAAAAGAAGAAAAAGAGAAAAAGAAACATAAAAAAGAAAAATTTTTGAATAAAAGTTTCAAAGAGGAAATATATTCATTTTGAAAAGATGTTAATTTTTGGTTTCTCCTCTTAAAGTTATATTGAATGGATGAATTAAGTATGTTTATATGAGGTAGATGTTGTTTTGGAAGGATCACTCTTTATAGTTTCAATGTATTGTTATTAATGATTTTTACTAGTGATTCCTTCTAATTGGTTATATTTAATTGTGGTACAACATGAGTGCTTGAATTTGAGTTGTGAAACATAGTTATTGCATTCATCATAGCTGATGCTACCTAGTTTGAATGAATGTTAGCATTTGCACTTGATGTTTCTTTAAGTGTTACTTTTGCTTCACTAGCTTGATGGCTTTTATGATACTTTACCTGAATACATCTCACCTTGCCTTACCCTTCCTAATATTACAACCTTAGAAAAGTTCTTTGATTTATAATTATAAATGTGACTTTTAGTGGTGGAGAAATGAAATGATATGTCAAGTTATGGAATGTCATGATCATGAATAGTGTTTGAGTGTGCATATGGATATATCTTATTTAATCACATTTTGTCCAAGTCTACCTCTAGATTGCTCAGTTTTTGAAGGTGATGATTGTTGATTAATTATGAGTGGAAGCATTGAAGTTGAGTTCTTTCTATGGTTTTTGAAAGTTATTTATCTTTGCTCATGATTATCTATTCTTAGGAAATATGGAAAATAAGTAAGTGTTTTGGTTTGTGAATTTGGTTTTGATGATTTATCCAAGGATGGTCAAAAGCTAAGTGTGGGGGAACTTAATATGTGCTTAATTTTTGATACATTTAATCCATGAAACTTATTAACTAATGCTTTAGAATGCTAAAGACAATTATTTTAGTTGATATTTGATTTTAGGTACAATTTTGAAGCATATTAGCTAAATTGAGCCAAAAGCATACTTATTAAGCCATCTTATCGAGATTCATTCTCTATTGTCTTCATGGAGTAAGAAGGATAATGATTAGAATGAAGTTGAAACAAGAAAATGTCAAACGAATTAAGAATGACCAAAACTATAGCCATAAGATATGTCTCACGACCATGACAAATTTTTTATGGCCATGAGACCTAAGTCACGGCACGACCTAAGTCACGTTATGAGACCTAAGTAACATTAACTTCCTGACACTAGTTTAAAGGTGAAATCAACACCTGGAATGCACGATTAAGCTTATCTTACCTTTGTTGAATCTCTCTCCCATAATTATTTAAGTTATCCTTTGCTTACTTGATTTGGGTATTCATATATGGATAATCGTATTCTCATTATTGTTGGATTGTTTATATTGCGAACCCATTGATAGAATTGTTAATACAATTTGTACTCATTGTATTTGGATTAATTCATAGAATATTCAATATAATACGTAATTTTTGTATTAAGATTCATTTGTGGCGACTAATGGTTTCAAATCATTAGCTATAACTTAACCTAGCTTAAATCACTAGAGCTTGTATGATTTTTGCATAGATTGGCATACTTTCCATTTCGCAATGTATCTGCCCAATTAAATCTAGAGAGCATATTCTAAGTTATTCAGTAGTTAGGTTTAATTAACGATTATATCTTAATTAAACACGATCTAAGGGACAATCGGGGTTAACAGAGCTTGTTGTTAATCTACGACTAATAATTCTAGAAGAGATGTGAAAGCATTATAATAATGAAAGATGTTTAATCATGTGTAGGTCGAGATTGATGTGAGAACTAGGTTTCAAGCTTATTCATCACTTTGATCCTTTTTGACTATATTTGATAAATTGCTTGTGTTAGTTTAATTCTATTTTTTTCTTGATTACATCAACCCAAATTTCCCCCTTTTATTTCCTTTGCGTTAATTATTTTCATTACAACAATTAACTGAACGTTTTTTGTGAACACCATAGATAAAATTTTTGTGTGTGCAGAGTTAGGTAAATTTTACAGTGTACTTAACACGCGTATGTTTTTAAAGAATAAAGTAGGTCGTTACTTTAATCTTAAAACATACACCTTAGCATTCGTTTAGTACAAACCACAATCCTGATGAGTGGTGAACTCGTGTGTGTTTTGTTATAATTCTTGATATGATCATAATGGATTTTTTCATGGTATCAATCCAATGTCTGCATTTTGGAATTATTACTTGAAACATGCATTAGGGAACATTCACTCAAATAAAGAGTTTATAGTGATATAATTACTTCTAGATGTTTTATGGAGATTAGTGATTAAACTGGCGTTAGTAGTTTGATGGACTAGCTACCCATCAAGTCTTAACACCAAGATTAGATCTTGTATGTTAATCACCATGTAGAGAGAAACGGGAGATCTAGAAGGGAAAGCCAACATAAGGGCAAAATGGTAATTTTACCTTTATTGTACGAATGGCTATAATATGATTCATGATAGAGTTTACAGTTGAACATCATTTTCTCATAATTTTAAGTAATTCAAGAGTTTAGTCAATTGTCTTTAGTGGAATGTCATTTCGTTAATAAGTCATAATTAATTCTAATAAGATTAAATTAATTTTGGGATTATTAGAGCTTGAATTATTTAAGTCTAATTAGATTCTCCACTTGGCTTCTAGGAAGGTTATCAAGGATGGTAAGAAAAATAAATGGAGTTTATTGGAAAGAAAATGAGATAGTTTGGAGAGAATTGGATGACTTGGATTCAGGTCAAAAAGACCAGAACAATTTAATTAAGAGTTAATTAAATTGGGTCTTAAGCTTATAATTAAATGTTAGGCTTACACTAATTAATTGTTAATTATAAGCTCGAAGGAAAATTTAATATTAGGTTGGATTTTAGTTTGATTTGGTTAATTAGATTAATTGAATTGAAACAGATGTTTTAAAATAAAATGGAGGGAAAAACCAAATTCTACAATAATATTGTAAGGCCCCAAATTGTACCCTAGTTGGAATGTTTCATTGAACATATATTGTATGTGCCTTAAATTATGGTTTAAAGAATCATACCTAGAGAATTGGAATTTATTGTCTTCATTAGAGACTTAAGGTATTAATGTTGGGCCCAGGTCTCAAAATATATGTCATGGATACATTACACAAGGTTTGGGTGATGATTAATTAAAAAGAAGGCTTGAAAGTTCTTAAAAATCCAAGCTTGAAGTGATTTTTTCGCATGATCAATTACGACATCTAGTGTTTGTTTGCAAACTAATGTGACACTCCAACTTGTAAGTACCATATCTTTTGATTCAGATATCCAAAAGTTATAGACTTTATACCATTAGAAAGTTAAGAGGATAAGCTACAACTTTTATGAAGACAAATTTGTCAAATTCAGCCTAAATCAAAACAATTTATTGATGGATTATACGTGGACTAATTATTTGGTGACATTTGGCATAATTAAACGTGTGACAAATGGACCAATTATTATGTGAAAAGTGGACCAATTTTAGAGTGATTATGGAATAATTTGTAGGAGACAAATGGCAGCATTTTAAGGAGGTTAGTGGCAGTATAAATAATTGACACATGACATTACATGCAAAGTGACATATGCTTAAGAAGTTTGACGACACCTAGCATCAAAAGGTGGGGACTCACTTCAGCTCATTTAGTATTTCTACAGCCTTCTCTCTCTCCTTAACCTACAATATGAGAAATGGTTAGGAAGGTGACAATAAATGAGATTTTGTGCAATTGATGACTGTATAAAGTTAATTGAGAAATAGATAGGTTAATTATGCATAATTAATTGAGATGATAACGTAAAGGATGTATGGTGTACAATGTTGAATTACTTATTGTGATCATGAATGAATGAGTTCCAAAGGCTTATGTGTTATGAATTGAATATGGATGTATGTGAATTGGGAATTTCTGTAATAATATTGAGATAATTCTAGACCATCAGTTGTGCAAGGAGTTTCATAGTTGGGATTGTGTTGGAAGTTTTTTCCATTTGTGTGATGATACCTAATTGGTGGTGACTCGATACCTCTACTGATTCATTATTACACATACTTGTAATTTTATGATATATTAGTTTTTTTGAAAAGTAGTGATTATATTAAGTTGAACAAAATGAAGTAAAGTAGTATGTGTTGCAATATGTTCCTCATATGAGAATTTTGAAATGAACCTGTTTTATTTTAAAATTGTCAAGTCCTAGTCGTGGGTAAATAGGCATGCCTAAAAGGGTCTGCAGTTGCTCCTGTAACACTTTGGTGTCTCCCGTTACTAACACTTCGATGTTTCCTATTATTGACACTGTGGTGTCTTCTATTATTGAGACTTAAGTCTCTCCTGTTTTGTGATATTTATCACGGTATATCCTGTATTAGTCCCGTTACCCACTTCTATATAAAGGATTAATAGACTAACTTGTTTTGTATTTTGTTATATGCTCAGTTATGATATAAATAAGTTTTGATCTGAAACATCTAATAATATTCAATTTTAAAATCGGTGTGTTTTGCACTAAAGCAAAAGCGTAACGTATTCTGATATGTTCTGCCTTGTTATGAGAATCATGATATGATGGTTCAGATTGGAAGTGGATAAGTAAATAGATTTTTGAATATGTGAATGTTTGGATGACTGTTTGAAACACTTGTCAACTTATATCCTGTTTAGTTTATTTTCCTCACCAAGCTATATGCTTAGCATGGTGGATTTGTCCAGTGTAGGTTCAAATAGAAGGGTATAAAGACTGGAGCAAGGACAACCGCAGTGGCCAATGAAGATTGAGTTTTGTTTTAACATAATGTATATTTGAGTTTATTATTGAGTTGTTTTTAATAACTGAAACAGTTTGACTATGTTGGAAGGTTTGTAATAACTATAATACAGGATGGATTGGGTTTGAAGACATGTTTGTGTAAGTTCAATGTGTATAATATATTTTGTTTCTAATCCATCTTGTAATGTGTAAGTTCAATGTGTTGAAATGAAGTAGAAGAGATGGGTTAGTGATAAGATGGGTTATATGTGAAAGGTGGGAAGTAAGAAGATGGAAAATGTCCCAAAACACATTCTCGGAATGGGTTTTTGGACAATTCGCCGGGGCAAACTTGGCTTTTGTCGTGGTAAACTTTCCAGCACAGAACATGCTTTGACATTTTGGGCATAACGTTTGTTGTAGTTATACAAATGGACTGATTTTTGATTTGTTGTAAACGAAAGACATAGGGATACAACTTGTATGATGAAATGGAGTTCTAATTCAGTGTCTAAGGATTTTAAAATTTGGATGGAAGTTGAGCGTGGAATGTTGTTTTAGTATAAGAACAGCCTGAAAATGTTTGGGGTACAACTTATAGAGTACTGAACCAAATTGAATGATTTTAGTGTCATTGGAAACTTAAGACAATGGGGAATATTTTCTAGAAGAAATAGATATCAAATGTACTTTCTTAGGGTTCTCAAATTGGAATTGCTATTGAAATTGGGCTTTTGTTATTGTTAAAGGAAATCAAGAATGTGATCAAGAGAGGCAAGAGGAAGGCCATCCTTAAGCCACTCTTATAAGCAAGGATTTCAAGGTGGGTTACACTTTTATAATTAAGTAATAAGTCCCTAATGTTTCTTCAGAACCAAGAAAGTCTTAAAATGTTTTCAAATGTGTTATAAATGTGTCGTTAAGGCTATTTGAATGCTTTGATAATGTGCCATATGTTTGTATATGAATTGTGCCATTGGTTCAAGAAATGAATGAAAAAAATGATCTTTTAAAAGGATATTGATTTTTTAAACAATATTACGGTTATGAAATCAAGTTTTGGAAAAATGTCATTGAGGCCATATGTTTACAAGTTGTGAAATGCATATTATGCAGGTTTGTGGTGGTCTCCTAAGTTAAGTCAAGTGCACTTTGACAAAAGGCTTCTCACGCTTACCCGCTAGTGGCATGGAGCTCCTTCATGGACTCCTATAAGTTCACGGATATGCAAGACTATTAAGTAAAATTGTGATAGTACGTTCTGTTCACGGCTACACAGGACCCTTATGGGAAATGTGTAGTACATTTTGTTTTAGATCCACCCAAACCATTTTGATGTGCTTATGTGTTGATAAGTTTATTAAATGCAAGATTTAAATTGCTTATAAAATGATTGATGATTTGATAATTGAGGAACATATGTTTATGATTCAATGTAAATTATTTCAACGATTTTGCTTGTTACTGGTTATAAAATTGTTACCCACGAGCTTTAAGCTCACCCCATTCTCCTCCCCTATTTAGGTGAAGAGCAAGAGATCGAGTAAGTCAAGAGTCAAGGCATCACTCCAGTTTGCATGCTTTGTTTTATTTATTTTTGCAGTTAGATTATATGAAACAATACTTTAGTCACATTTTGAGCGATTTTAATTTTTATAAACTTTGTATTTTGGATTATGATGTAAGGGGGCTCGAAATTTCCACTAAAGCATTGTAAAACTCTTACTTTTAATATTAATGAAATATATGTTTAGTTCTGGCTATGATTTTCATGTTTTTGCAAAGTATTCGATTTTGAAAATGTGCTTAAGATTTTGAGAGTTTGTTTGTGGTTAGGTTCTTATCCATTTTTATCTTTGGGTTGTACAAATGAATGTGGTTGAAAGATTTTAAATTTGCATTTTAGTAAGACAAGTAGTTTGGGTTATGGGTTCTATCACAAAGGTTTTCACCGTGGCGAAGCCAAGAGTTTATCGGGGCATAATTAACCTGAAGTTCTTTATTTTGTTGGCGCGGTGAGTTCATCACGGTGAAAATAAAATTTTGGGTTTACTGTGGCAAAGTTCATTATGTCCACCGTGACGTAAAATTCTTGAAGGGTTCAGGCGATTTTCCCGTATAAGTTTACTATGGCGAAGATACTTAATGCTGCGACGAACCTCGCTTTTGCTTCTAAATGATTTTTCTTTCAAATCTCCAACTTCTAATCCCTCCTCCACGCTCAAGCTTCATAATCCCAAGTCCAATTTTGGGCTCCAAAAATGGGGTCCAACATGTTGTGGTATCAGAGCGACTAGGTTAAGGTCCAATTTTATTGACTAGGTTTAGGTCCAGGTGTAGGATTAGGTTTAGGCATGAAATGGGTAGTTTAAGACATGAAATGAACATGCATTGTTTTCAATGAATAGCTTACATTGTTTTTAATTGTTTCACAGGATTTGAATTGTTTCACATGATTTGAAATTGTTTTATACGATTTAAACTGTTTTGCATATTTTGAAATTGTTTTACATGAACTAAAGGTTTCAATGGTTTTATATTGAAGGAGTAAAAATGCCACCAAGAAAGAGAACTCGAGGATTTATGACTCGATCTTGCTCTCGCCAAGGGAGCATCGATGAATCCTATGTCCCACAAGATGCCGGGACACATTCTGCTCCTAATTTTGAGGTACCTAGTGTACAACATGAGGTGCCTCCATTGCGTACTCCTATGCCTGCCATGGATCCGTGATTCTTTTAAGCCTTCACTCAGGCTTTCTCATATGCTATGGGCTAAGGGTCACAAGTTCCGATGCAAGCTCCAGCAGATAGGAGTGGACAGTATGATAAGCTTCGCAAGTATAGAGATGTAGACTTTAATGATACTACAAATCTGGAAGAGGCAGAAGCCTGGTTGAAGAGTACCAAGAGGGTTCTGATTTAGATGAAGTGCGCGGATAAAGAGAAGCTGGATTATGTGGTGAGCTTGCTATAAGGGGAAGCACTTCATTGGTGGGAATCAATGCCCCATAGTTAGGATCTGCCTCTGATTTTGTCATGGAGACACCATTTGGAAGCTTTCAGGAGGAAATACTTCTCAAAGGTCTATATTCAAGAGAAGGTCAGGGAATTTCTTAATCTCACACAAAGGGACATGAGTGTGAGAGAGTATGAGCTAAAGTTCACATAACTTTCTAGATATGCAGCTAACATTATGGCGAATGAGGAAGATAAGTATCACAAGTTTGAGGGAGGGCTCCATTTAGGGATTAAGAAGAAAGTCTTGATCCACAATTTTTGTGACTACCAGTAGTTGGTAAATGCTGCACTTCAGACTAAAAAACTGGAGAATATAAGAAATGGAATGAGCAGGAAGCAAAAAAACTAGGAGCAATTTTCCAGAAAGGGAGGGAGTGCTCCAATACCTAATAGTGGTGTGAAGAGCTCCCGTACACAGAGTGAGGCAGGGAGTAGTGCCTCTGCTAAGAACAAGCAATCAAGGGCAATGTAAGCAAGCCTTAACAGTAAGAGGAAATAGCAGGGTGGAAAGGAGTAAGAACATGAACGCCCACTGTGTGCATTGTGGGAAACTGCATAGGGGAGAGTGCTTCAAGTTATTGGGGCTATGCTTTCGATTTGGAGAGAAGGGACACATGATCCGGGACTGTCCCCAAGCAACAGGGAATGAGGGTTCATGGTTACAAGCCCCAAGGATAGCTGAAATAGTGGGACCCAGGCCAGTCTCATGGGTGGGCAGTTCTGGAGCTGCAAAGAAGACTATTCCTCCAGGAAGGCCAAGGGGTCAGGCTCAAGCTCAGGTAAAGGTGTTTGCCATTACCAGCGAGGAGGCTACAGCCACTCCTGAAGTTGTCACGGGTAGGGATCAGTTATTCAATTCTGCATTATATTTGTTGATTGATTCTGGCTCCACACATTTATTTGTTTCTGCAAGCATGATCTTTTATGATGTTGATTTGATGCCAATGGATAGACCCTTGATTTTTAGTACTCCCTTAGGGAGGAAGGTGATAATAAGTCAAGTGTATAGGGATTGTAAGCTTTTCATTGAGGGCGCTCAACTAGTGGTGGATTTACTACCGTTGGAGTTAAAGGGTCTAAATGTGATATTGGGAATGTATGCCATAGGGAAGTATCATGCGAAGTTGGATTGAAGCCTCAAGGTGGTAGAATATGATCTAGGAAATGGAGAGAAGGTGACTTTCCGAGGAGACAGGAGAATATTATTGCCAAGAATTATTTCAGCTTTAATAGCTGACAGGATGATGGAAAAAGGGTGTGAAGCCTTCTTGGCACATGTTGTGGATACTAATGTGAATGAAAGGGGGTTAGAGGATTTTCTGATTGTAAAGGAATTTCCTGATGTGTTCCCAAAGGACTTACCTGGTTTGCCACCGGTGAGAGAAATCGAGTTTGCTATTGACTTGATTCCAGCAACTGCACCTATTTCTATACCACCGTATAGAATGACTCTAGCTGAATTGAAGGAGCTTAAGGAATAGTTGAAGGAACTATTAGAGAAGGGGTATATAAGACCGAGTTTGTCACCATGGGGAGCACCAGTTTTGTTTGTTAAAAAAAGGATGGAATATTGTGCATGTGTAACGATTACCTGAGACTCAACAGGGTGACTATTAAGAATAAGTATCCTATGCCACAAATAGATGATCTGTTTGACCAGCTGCAGGGAGCAAGGGTCTTTTCCAAGATTGATCTTTGATCGAGCTATCATCAGCTTAGAATCAGAGAATCTGATGTAAATAATACAGCCTTCAGACACAGTATGGGTATTATGAGTTCCTAGTTATGCCTTTTGGTTTAACCAATTCTCTAGTTGCTTTCATGGATCTTATGAATAGAGTCTTCAGGGAATATTTAGATCAGTTTGTCATAGTGTTTATCGATGAAATTCTAGTTTATTCCAAGAGTGAAGAGGCACATGAGGAACATCTCAGAATAGTATTGCAGACATTAAGGGAGAAGGAGCTCTATGCTAAATTCAGCAAATGTGAATTTTGGCTTCATGAGGTGATATTCTTTGGGCATATGATTTCTAAAAATGGGGCATATGTTGATCAGAGAAAAATTGAAGCAGTGGTGAATTGGCATGCACTGACAATAGTGGCAGAGTAGGAAGTTTTCTAGGTCTGGCAGGGTACTATAGGAGATTTGTTGAGGGATTCTCGATGATAGCTGCTCTGATGACCAAGTTATTGAGGAAGAATCATTAGTTTATCTAGAGTGATGAATGTTAGGAGAGCTTTGAGGAGCTTAAGCACAGATTGACAAGTGCTCCAATTCTGATTTTGCTCACAAGAAAGGAGGGTCATACAGTTTATAGTGATGCTTCCAGAAAGGGTTTGGGTTGTGTAATGATGCAAGGAGACAAGGTAATAGCTTATGCCTCGCGGTAGCTAAAGCCTTATGAACTGAATTATCTGACCCATGATCTAAAATTGGTAGCAGTGATTTTTTCCTTAAAGATTTGGAGACATTATCTATATGAGGTTTAGACGAGGATCTTTACTGACCATAAAACTCTCAAGTACTTACTGAGTCAAAAAGAGTTGAATTTGAGACAAAAAAGATGGTTAGAGCTAATTAAGGATTATGATTTATTGATTGAGTACTATCTAGGAAAGGCAAACATAGTGGCTGATGCCTTGAGTAGGAAATCCTCAATAGCCCATGTTCAGATAGTTTATCTGCCTTTATTGGAAGAGATGGCTAAGCTTAGGATAAGCTTGAAACAGGAGGAACCCGAGCGTATAGTTGCTACTTTCAGAGTAAGCCCGATACTTAGGGAGAAAGTAAAGGAGTTACAGGCATAAGATAAAGATTTGAGCAAGCTTCGAGAAGAAATTAAGAATGGCAAGAAGTCTAAAGTGGTAGTCAGGGATAATGGACTCATGGTTGTAGGAAATAGGCTTTGTATCCCAGAAGTCAAGGAGGTAAAGGATGAGATATTGGATGAGGCACACAATGTGCCTTATGCTATGTACCCAAGTAGTACCAGGATGTATAGAGATTTGAAAAAACATTTCTAATGGAAAGGTATGAAAAGGGATGTAGCAGAATATGCAAGTAAGTATCTAGTGTGTCAGCAAGTCTAGGCTGAACACCAGGCACCTTCAGGTAAGTTACGGCCATTGTCCATTCCTGAGTGGAAATGGCAAAGAGTGACTATGGACTTTCTGATGGGTTTGCCCAACACTGGTAAGAAGCATGATGCCATAAGGATTATTGTTGATCGTCTGACGAAGTCAGCCCATTTTCGGGCATTTAAACAGACTGATTCCCTACATGTGCTAGCAAAGAAGTATATTGATGAAATAGTGAGACTGCATGGGATTCCAGATTCTATAGTTTCTGACAGAGATCTCCAGTTTACTTCGGGATTCCATATTCTATAGTTTCCAACAGAGATCTCCTGTTTACTTTGAGGAGGTACAGGTCAGATCCATCCCATATCATTCAGACCACTGAGGTTCAGTTGAGGGATGATTTAAGTTATGAAAAGACTCCAGTTGAGATTTTAGATACCAAGGAGAAGGTCCTTAGGAACAAGACAATTCAGTTATTCAAACTCCTGTAGAGAAATCATTCTGTATAATAGGCCACATAGGAGCCGTTGGAAATCATGAAGGAGAAGTATTCACACCTCTTCGATGACTCATGTAATAATTTCGAGGACAAAATTCTTTTAAGAGGGGGAGAAATGTTGAGCTCCAAAATTTTTCTATTTTATTTTATTTTATTTTATTAAGCATGATCTAAATAAATTTTGTGGTCTTATTAGATAAACCATTTTATTTGGAGTTTAATTGGCATGTTAATGTTAGGAGGATTTATTTCATGGATTGATGGAATGAAAACATTAATGTTGTAAGGTGATATAAGGGCATTTTTGGAAGATCACTAAAGCTTAAAAGGCTAAGGCATTACATGGAAGGGCATAGTGGACTTTGCTCATTCATTTAAGGTATTAGTGAAAGAGGGAATTATAGTCTTGCATTTTAGAGAAGCAAAAATCGTGAGTGAAAGAAGAGAAAAAGAAAAAGAAAAGAAAAGTTAGGGTTTTGGAAATTCTTGAATAGTTTGAAGACATTGAGGCTAATCAAGTAAGTATGAGTTTTAACTCTTCTTAATTGTCAGATGAAGCATGTTTAGGGTTGGTTAGAAGTGAAAATAGAGTGAATATGTGTAGGAAGTTGTGATGAATGATTATGTAAATGTTGTGTTTGGTTAATGATCAAAATCTAGATTATGAATTTTTGTGATTGATATTGGATTGGAATCGTGTTGAAATGAAGTAGAAGGGATGGGTTAGTGATAAGATGGGTTATATGTGAAAGGCAGGAAGTAAGAAGATGGAAAATGTCTCAAAACACATTCTCAGAATGGGTTTTTGGACAATTTCGCCACGGCAAACTTTCAAGCACAGAATATGCTTTGGTATTTTGGGCATAATTTTTGGTGTAGTTATCCAAATGGACTGATTTTTTATTTTTTGTAAACTAGAGACATAAGGATACAACTTTCATGATGAAATTGAGTTCTAATTCAGTCTCTAAGGATTTTAAAATTTGAATGGAAGTTGAGCATAGAATGTTGTTTTAGTATAAAAACAGCCTGAAAATGTTTGGGGTATAACTTATAGAGTACTGAACCAAATTAAATAATTTTGGTGTCATTAGAAACTTAAGACAATGGGGAATATTCTCTAAAAGAAAGAGTTATCAAATGTATTTTCTTAGGGTTCTCAAATTGGAATTCCTATTGAAATCGGGATTTTGTTATTGTTAAAGGAAATCAAGAAGGTGATCAAGATAGGCAAGAGGAGCAAGAGGAAGGCCATCCTTAAGCCACTATTATAAGCAAGGATTTCAAGGTGGGTTACACTTTTATAATTAAGTAATAAGCCCCTAATGTTTCTTCAAAACTAAGAAAGTTTTAAAATGTTTTAAAATTTGTTATAAATGTGCCGTTAAGGCTATTTGAATGCTTTGATAATATACCACATGTTTGTATATGAATTATGTCATTGGTTTATGAAATGAATGATGAAAATGATCTTTTCAAAGCATATTAATTTTTGAAACAATATTATGGTTATGAAATCAAGTTTCGGAAAAATGTCGTTGAGGCCATATGTTTACAAGTTGTGAAATGCATGATTATGCGGGCTTGTGGTGGTCCCCTAAGTTAATCCAAGTGCACTTTGACAAAAAGCTTCTCCCACCTACCTGCTAGTGGCATGAAGCTCCTTCATGGACTCCCATAAGTTCACGGTTACGCAAGACCATTAAGTTGAATTACAATAGTACGTTCTATTCATGGCTACACAGAACCCTTATAGGAAATGTGTAGTACATTTTGTTTTAGATCCACCCAAACCATTTTGATGTGCTTATGTGTTGACAAGTTTATTGAATGCAAGATTTGAATTCCTTATAAAGTGTTTGATGATTTGAGAATTGAGGAATATGTGTTTATGATTCAATGTAAATTATTTCAACGATTTTGCTTGTTACTGGTTATAAAATTGTTACCCACGAGCTTTAAGCTCACCCCCATTCTCCTCCCCTATTTAGGTAATGTGCAAGAGACCGAGTAAGTCAAGAGTCAAGGCATCACTCCAGTTTGCATGTTTTGTTTTGTTTGTTTTTGAAGTTAGATTATGTGAAACAATGTTTTAGCCACATTTTGAGCGATTCTAGTTTTTATAAACTTTGTATTATAGTTTTTATAAACAATGTTTTAGCCACTAAAGCATTGTAAAACTCTTACTTTTAATATTAATGAAATATATGCTTGGTTTTGACTATGATTTTCATGTTTTCCCAAAGTATTCGATTTTGGAAATGAGCTTAAGATTTTGAGAGTTCGTTTTTGGTTAGGTTCTTATCCATTTTTGTTTTTGGGTTATACAAATGAATGTGGTTGAAAGATTTTAAATTTGCATTTTAGTAAGATAAGTAGTTTGGGTTATGGGTTCTATCACAGGGGTTTTTGCTGCAGTGAAGCCAAGAGTTCGTCACCGCATAATTAACTCGAAGTTCTTTATTTTTTTTGGAGTGGTGAATTTGCTGCGGTGAGACCAAATGGTCACCGCGGTGAAAATAAAATTTCGAGTTTGCTGCGATGAAGTTCATTATGTCCACCACGGCATAAAATTTCTGAATGGTTCAGGGGATTTTCCAGCATAAGTTTGCCACGGTGAAGATACTTGACGTCACGACAAAGCCCGCCTTTTCTTCAGAATGATTTTTCTTTCAAATCTCTAACTTCTAAGCCCTCCTTCACGCTCAAGCTTCACGATCCCTAGTCTGATGTTGGGCTCCGAAAATGGGGTCCATCACCTTGAGTCATTAAGATAAATATTTCCATAAGATTCTGTCATATAGTTGGAATTAGATTGAATGCATGCTTGAACTCATATTGGGCTACTTGAGTAGAAAGTGAACAATATAGAGTGATAAAAAGTAGTTAGTTACATAAGCTTAGTCACAAATTGACATTTGAACAATGAGGTACTGT
>JAOQML010132032.1:0-17034 GCA_027568935.1 Erythroxylum urbanii | reverse complement strand
ACTATAATTATTATATAATAAAATATTAATGAATACTTAATTTACCATCATTTTAAATTAATTAATATACTAATATTTACCTTTAAGTCTTTTCCTCTTTTTGAAAAAACTTCTTACTTGGACTTTGGATCTGTCGTCTGGCTCAGCATAGCAGCCCTTCCCTAAGGCGCTCTCTGTCTATGGAGAGCCTATCTAAGGTCGATTTAGGCACTACTAATGGAGGCGACCTGATGAAACAACCTATGGAGGAGTTTCTTGCTTTATAGTGAGAGGATGTATGGTAGAAAGGTTCTTGAAATGGAGTGGGATTCTCGGGAGTGTCTAAGACCTCCTAGAACACTGGCGATTAGAGCAAGAGACTTAATGTTCAATAACCTAAGGTTACGATGAAGCATTATCCAAATTCATGAAGGCTGGCGTTATCTGTCCTCCTCTAGAACTATTACAAGCGAGGGAACGAATTTGGTCGAATGCCTTGATGGGTTCCTTCTAGAGCAAACGACCTGCATTTCCCATTATCAATGCTTGGGCTCATTCACAGTGGAGCAAAAAAGGGTTGGAGAAGATATTACTCAAGGATGATTGATATGTGCTTAAATGTTGATTCATTTGATATACTACACTTAGTGATTGATGCCTTAAAAATGCTTAGGAAACTCACTTTAGCTCATATTTGATTTTAGGGACATTTCAGAAGTAAAGGAGCTAAAATGACCCGAAAGTATGTTCATTGAAGCCATCTTTTCAATTTCCATATTCACTTGTCTTCTTGGAACAAAAATGATAAATATTGGAGCAAGTAACGACAAGAAAATTAAGATGAATATAGCTCATGACTATTGTGCATGGAAATTGAATAATTTTTGCATGGCCCAACATGAAATTAAAGGTTGGAAGCAAAAGCATGAAATGGAAGCAAGTTGGAAGCAAAACACACCAGCAGTTGTAAGCATAAAGAGCAAAACGCACAGCATACGGGACAACATCTATAAAACACAGACATTGTGCTTAATGTTTACATTTCACACAGACAGCGTCTACAAAAAGCAAATGTTCAACATACAAAGGAGGCTTTTAAAAGGAATACGCACAATAACAATTGGGTGAATAGTAATGGTGGACCAAAAATTAAATCAAAAAATCAGAACAGTAGGGTGGAGGCACTAGGTTCTCTCTTAGTTCTTTCACCACCAAAGTAGCTACTGAGACGATGGTTGACGCATGGAGCATAAAAATGGAGATGGAAGGCTAGCTTCTTAATGTTAGTTCAACAGGGACGTCGATGCCAATTCACGGTTAAGCTATTTTATCATTTAATATTGTAATTTTTTTTCAGATTGTTGTGTTATTGGTGTTGATTTGATTGGGTTTTGGGATAAATGATCTTAATACATTATTTTGATTGTTCTATTTCGAACCTATTACTAAAACATTAAATGTAATCCATAATCATTACTTTTGATGTAATCATTACTTTTGATGCTTGTGAGTAGCATCTAACGATCCCGTATCGTTAGGAATAATATAACTTAGATTAGATAACCCGAATATGTGAGGCTATTGCTTATACTGATCGTTTTCCACATCGTAAGGCAGCTGTCAAATTAAATACAGAGATCATATCCTAGGTTATTTGATAGTTAGGTTTAATTAATGATCGTATCTTAATTAAATAAAGCCTAAGGGAAAACCAAGATTAGTAGAGCATTCTATTAGTCTCAAATTGATAGCTTGAAGAGAGTTGTTAAGACACTAGGATGATGAAACATAATTGATCGTGTTTAGGCCGAGATTAAATCTAGAACTAGACCTTACATATATTCGATAATTTAGTCATTTTCGAACGCTTGTTTTAATTTGTTTTTGATAGTTTGCTTTTATTTTATTTTCTAAATTGCTAAAATTCTAAAAAAAACCCCCCTTTTTATATTTTCCTTGCATCAATTAATTTTATTACAGAAATTAACCAAACATTCCATGTGGATTCGATCCTAACTCACCAGAACTACAAATTTTAGTGTGTAAAGTCAAGTAAATTTTATAGTGCACTCGACATCATTGTTAAATTTTGGCGTCGTTGCTGGGGAGTATGTTAGTTTAATTTTTGTATTTTATTTTAATTGATGTTTTATGAATATATTTTTTATTTTTGTTTCTTTTTTTATTATTTGTTAACTTTTAAAAGGTTTTGAGTGTTAGTGTATGGTAGTGACCAGATCTCCTCGTAGAGAAATTGAGCAACTTGATCTGGAGATCGAGAGAACACTACAGAGGTTAAGAAGAGAAGCAAGAATATCTTCAGTAGTAGACCTAGCACCTGAATCTGAAGCAACTATTGCAAGAATGTTGAGGGAATTGGTTGCACCAAACTTAACCCAAAGACAGCTATGCATTACATTTCGTAATTTTGCTAAACATGTTACCTTTGAGTTAAAATCTGGATTAATTCATTTATTACCCAATTTTCATGGTCTTGTAAGTGAGTATGCACACAATCATCTCAAGGAGTTCAATGTGGTTTGTTTGATAATGAAGCCTCCTGGGGTGACAGATGAGCAAATCATATTGAGAGCCTTCCTGTTCTCACTCAAAGATGCAGAAAAAGATTAGTTGTTTGAACTAGCAGCAGGAACCATAAATACTTGGTTGGAGATGAAAACATTTTTCTTAGAGAAATATTTTCTAGCATCAAAGACAACAAGTATTCAGAAAGAGATATGGGGCATCAAGCAGCATAATGGAGACTCTCTTTATGAGTATTGGGAGTAGTTCAAGAAGTTATTTGCTAGTTTTTTTACACTATGCCATACCGAAGCAACTCCTTATCTAATATTTCTGTAAAGGACTATTATCGATAGAGAGGAGTTTGGTTGATGCAGCAAGCAGTGGGGCATTTTGCAAGAAGACTCCCCTCGAGGCTAGGATCCTACTTAAGCGGATGGCCACTAACACACAACAATTTGGCACTATCAATGATGTTCGATGAGTAAACGAGGTAAGTACTTCATCTATTGAACATCATGTAGATGAACTAATTTCTTCTGAGAGATAGATTGCAGTTGTATAGGCACAAGTGAAAGTATATGGAATATGCTCAAACATAAGCCATCTAACTGATGAGTGCCTAACATTACAAGAGGGAAGTATATAGTATGTGAATGATACAGGAGGGAACTTCCTACACTAATACAACCCGTACTCGTAGACGTATAACCCAGGTTAGACGAATCAACCTAACTTGAGTTATGGAGATAACTGATAGCAAAATTACTTCTGAAATGAACCACAAGGAGTACAAGGATTTCAACCAATGCAACAAGGAGCACAAGGAGCTTCTTCTTCTAGTTTAGGTACAACTTTAGCATAACTTATTAAGAACCTTGCTGTTAATAATCTGCAATTTCAACAAGATATACATCAATTACAACAAAGTGTGCAGTAGTAGTTACAACAAAGTTTACAGCAAATTTGAGACAAAAGTAAGCCAACAGAATATGGAACACCAAATGGGTTAGAAGGTAGTGAGGCTCAATCATCTAGAATCGCAATGTGGGGGAAAATTGCCATCACAACCCGAGGTGAACCCGAAGAATGTCAATGTCATAACCCTAAGGAGAGGAAAGGAGATTAAGGATCCCAAAAGAACTCCACTAAAGATTGCTACCGAGGAAGAGGTTGAGAAGGAATTGGAAAAGGAAGAAAATTTGTCATCGAGTACGAAGGTGAATTTTGGAAGTCCCAATATCATTAAAACTAATCCTCCACCTTTTTCGATTAGATTGACAAAACCGAATAGGGAGGAGAAAGACAAAGAGATATTGGACAATTTTTGAAAAGTGGAAATCAATATACCATTGCTCGAGGCCATCAACTAAGTCCCAAGTATGCCAAATTCCTAAAAAAACTCTGTACATATAAGAGGAAATTGAGGGGTGGTGAGAAAGTAAAGATCGGTGAGAATGTGTCTATGGTATTTAGAAAGAAAATGCCCCCAAAAAGATCTAGGTATGTTTACCATTCCTTACAAAATTGGGAATACTATGATCAATAGAGCTATATTAGATTTAGGTGCTTCAATTAATGTGATGCCTCATTCGATTTATGCTTCTTTGAAATTGGGTTTATTGAAAGAAACAAGTGTAATCATACAACTAGCTTACCGCACTAATGCTTATCCTGATGGTGTGGTTGAGAATGTTTTGGAGCAAGTGAATAAGTTAGTGTTTCCAGAAGATTTCTATGTTGTGTATATGAATGATGACACCTTATATAATCTGATACCTATCTTGTTGGGGAGATTGTCTTTTAATACGACTTAAACTATGATAGATGTTCTTAAGGGCAGTCACAATGGAATTTGATAGGGAAGTGATTCATTTCATTATTTTTGATGCCATTAAACATCCTCTTGATCATCATTGTGTTTTTTTGTTGATGTGATTGATCCTTTAGCGCAGGGAATTTTTAAATTAAGTTGTAAGGATCATTTGGAAATTGTTTTAACTAAGGATATGGAAGTAGAAGCCAACACTGATGTTGAGATAGGAGAAAGCTTACCGCGTTGGACTCATTGGAAAGCTCTCTAAAAGGGTATGATTTAGCTTTCATACATCTACCTAAAGCTCACCAGAAGTTGTTACCTTTTAATGTGCAGGCACCAGAATTGGAATTGAAGCCATTCCTTACACATGTGAAGTATGCCCATTTAGGAGATAAGTAGACTCTCCCATTTATCATTTCAGTCAAGTTGACTTCAAATTAAGAGGAGAGGCTGGCTTGAATGCTAAGAGAGCATAAGAAGGCCATCAGGTGGATTATCACAGATATCTAAAGGATAAGCCCTTCCATATACATGCACTGAATTTTTTTGGAGGAGGATGTAAAATCCATAAGGCAAGCTCAGCGTAGGCTGAATCCTCCAATAATGTAAGTTGTAAAGAAGGAGGTGTTGAAGCTTCTCAATGCTAGGGTGATCTACCTGATCTCCGATAGTAGTGTGTAAGTCTTGTCTAAGAGGTTCTAAAGAAATCTAGAATCACCATTTTGACAAACTAAGAAGGTGAGTTGGTTCTCACCCGAGTGCGAACCGAGTGGTTAGTATGTAATGATTATAGAAAGTTGAATTATGCTACTTGTAAAGACCACTTTCCCTTCCTTTTATTGATCATATGCTTGAGAGATTGGCTAGTTATGACTATTATTATTATTTAGATGGTTTTTCAGGTTATCTTCAATTCCTGATCATACTAGAAGATCAGGAGAAGACCATATTTACATGCCTTTTTGGTATGTTTGCTTACCGAAGGATGCCATTTAGAATACGTAACGTACCTGCCACATTCCAATAGTGTATCGTAATTAATTTTGTTGAATATGTTGAGAAGATTATTGATATATTCATGGATGATTTTAGTGTGTATGGATCTTCTTTTGATGAATGTCTTAAGAATCTTGCCATTATCTTGGATTGAAGTATAGAAACTAACCTTATGTTGAACTAAGAAAAATGTCATTTTATGGTGGTTCAAGGTATAGTTTTAGGCCCTGTGATATCTGCTAGGGCTATTGAAATAGACAAGTCTAAAGTTGGTCTTATTTCTTCTTTACCTTACCCCTCTACTGTAAGGGAAGTACGTTCTTTTATTGGGCATGTAGGTGTTTAGCAAAGGTTCATTAAGGACTTTTCAAAGATAGTTGCACCACTATGCAAGCTTCTACAACATGATGTCTCCTTTGTATTCGACGAGAAGTGTAAGGAAGCATTCAACAAATTTAAAGAGCTTCTAACATCCCCACCGGTGATTCAACTACCAGATTGAAACCTCCCCTTCAAAATCATGTGTGATATGAGTGATTATGCAATGGGGGCAATACTAAGACAAATAGTGGGAAAAGCTTTGCATGCCATCTACTA
Organism: Erythroxylum urbanii; assembly: GCA_027568935.1. Lineage (NCBI taxonomy): Eukaryota > Viridiplantae > Streptophyta > Magnoliopsida > Malpighiales > Erythroxylaceae > Erythroxylum > Erythroxylum urbanii. Next base: position 11,120 of record JAOQML010132032.1, on the reverse strand, counting down.
TGCTTCAAAGACTCTAAGCCCAAATTAATTGAATTATTCCACTACTAAAAAGAACTGTTATCTATGTTTTTGCTTTGGAAAAATTTTGATTGTATTTGTTTGGTGCTAAAGTGATTGTTTATTCTGACCATGTAGCTTTACAATACTTGCTCACAAAGAAAGAAGCAAAATCGAGGTCGATAAAATGGATTCTCCTCCTTTAAGAATTCAACTTGGAGATTAGAGATAAGAAGGGGGTAGAAAACATAGTGGTAGACCATCTTAGCCGTTTAATAAATGAAGAAGATGATATCCCTCTACGAGAAACCTTTCCAAATGAGTAATTATTTTTGCTTATGCGACACCACTATGGTATGCAGACATTGTCAATTTTTTAGTTCCTAACGAATTACCTGTTGGTTTGTCAAAGGCTCAGCGGGATAAGCTACAGAGTGAAGCAAAGTATTACGTATGTGATGACTCATATCTTTAGAGGCAATGTGCAGGTCAAGTTATCAAGAGGTATGTATAATAAATCATCATCAATTTTAGCTTTCTGCCATTCGTACGCTTACAGAGGAAATTTTTGAGTGAAAAGGAAAAATTATAAAGTTCTGGAGAGCGGCTTCTACTGGCTAACATTGTTCAAAGATGCATATACCTTCTGTAAATCTTATGATAGATGCAAACGATCAGGTAACTTGTCCCATAATGATTAATTTCCATAAACTCCTTTGTTTTTCTAAGAAATTTTTGACGTTTAGGGCATTGATTTTATGGGACATTTCCCTCCGTCTTTTGACTTTACTCATATACTGCTTGCAATTGATTATGTTTCTAAATGAGTGGAACCTAAAGCCACTAAGAATAACGATACAAAGGTTTTTTTAGATTTTGTTAAAGCTAACATTCTTTCTAGGTCCGGATACTGAAAGCCATCGTTAGTGACAAAGGAACCCGCTTCTACAACAGGATGATGGAAGCAATGTTCAGCAAATATCACATCATGCACAAAGTTTCTACTACTTATCATCCCCAAACCAATGGGCAAGCTGAAGTCTTAAATCGAGAAATCAGGTTAAACCTAGAGAAAACTGTGCAGCCCAATAGGAAGGATTGGAGTGTAAGACTGAAAGATGCACTATTGGCCTATAGGATGGCTTATAATACACCAATTGGGATGTCATCGTATAGGCTAGTGTTTGGGAAGCCATGTAATCTTTAGGTGGAATTACAACATAAGGCATATTGACTATCAGAAGATGCAACATGAACTTGGATGATGTGGGAGTGCATAGGAAGTTGCGGCTTCAAGAGTTGGAATAAATAAGGAATAGTCATATCAAATTGCAGTATATATAAGGAGAGGATGAAAGCATTTCATGACAAGATGATTTCAAGAAAAAGCTTCTTAGTGGGCCAGAAAGTGTTACTATATCATTCCAAACTCAAACTCTTACCAGGCAAGTTGCGTTCCTATTGGGATGGTCCGTTTATTATCGCTCATGTCTTCCCCTTTAGTGCAGTGGAGATACAGAGCCTCAAAACTAACAAGACGCTCAGAGTGAATGGTCATCGCTTAAAGTCATATTATGAGGGCTTCCAAACGAAGGATTTGGAGGTGTTGACACTAGAGGATGTGACTAGTGTCACTTGATGCACACAACTGGAGGTCGAGCCAACGATGTTAAACAAAGGCGTTACTTGGGAGGCAACCCAAGAGGAGTTAATTTTTGTCTTTTACATTTTTGCATTTGTTATTTTTATTAACTGCTCCATTTCTTGCATTTATTTTTACATTAAGGACAATGTAAGTTTTAAATGGGGTGGGGCATATTAGTTTTTATGCATGTTTTCTAGCTTAATTGTAGCTTATGTGACTTCTTAGGCAGTTTTCAAAATCAAATGAACAAAATAAAATTTTTTCTTGTTTTCTATTGTTTTTAAGATTATTTAGTCATAATTAGAGTGTGAATTAATTAGTAAAATCCATAGCAAATTTTGACATGTACTTTTGCTCTTATGATTGATTAATACGCATTATTCTTAGAAGAGCAGTGATTAGTGGTAGACAAAAACCAGTAAGGTATTGAGCCATATTATACTGACACATTCATATCAGCTTACTGTCTTTTGTTATGTGTGACCTTTATGACATATACATCTTTACTTTGTAGTGATTTTCTATTCGAGACTACATTTTTATCACATGCAGTTTTATGAAAATGATTAGGGATTCTTTGTTGATTGTGAGCTACATTAGCCAAATAGCCCACCCATTTATATGAATTTTCCTTTACTAACCCCCTTTGAGCTTTATTAGCCTTTTCTTTCATATAAACCTCATTATATGCAGCGAACGAAAAGCCCTACTCAAGCCTTAAAGATAGTGGAACATTTGTTAATTCTTGATGAATGTGATTGTACAAAAGCCTAAGTGTGGGGGTACACATACATGTGGGTTGGTTATATTTGTTAAAATTCCATGTTATGAATCCTATGATGATGTAGCTTCTATCAATTTTATTTTTGAAAAAAAAGAAAAATTTGAGTTTGAATAAAAGTATCAAGGAGGAAATACAATTGTTATGAAAAGTTTTTAATAGTTTATCCTCCTTAAGTTGTATTGATTGTGTGTTTGAATATATTACATATGAGGCAGATTTGGTTTTGGATGGAGCACTTTTTGTGTTATGTTGATGTGGATTAAGGTGTGAGAGCTTGTGAAACATAATTATTACATTCTTTATAGTTAATGGCACCCAGTTTTGAATTAATGTTAACTTGTGCACTTGATATCTCATTGAGTATTACTTTTGCTTCACTAGTTTGATGGCTTTTATACTACATTAATCAAAATATGTCTCATCTTACCCTTACCCACATTATAACCCTTAAAAAGTCCTTTGATTCATGATTATGTATATGACTTTTAGTGATGAAGAAATGAAATGATATGCAAAGTTATGGATTATTGTGAACATGAATGGTGTTTGAGTGTACCCATGGAAATATCTTGTTTAAACATTTTTTATCCAAGTCTGCCTCTAGATTACACAGTTTCTAAGGGTGGTGAATATTGACTGATCGTATGTAGAAGCTTTGAATGTTGAGATTTGCTATAGGTTTTAAAAGTCATTCATCTTTACTTATGGATATCTATTCTTAAAAAATATGAAAAATGATAAAAGTTTTAGTTTGTGATTTTGATTTTGACAATTCCCTGAGGACGGTTAAAAGCTAAGTGTATGGTGAACTTGATATGTGCTTAAATGTTTATTCATTTGATATACTACACTTTGTGATTAATGCCTTGGAAATGCTTAAGATACTCACTTTAGCTCTTATTTGATTTTAGGTACATTTCAGAATTAAAGAAGCTAAAATGACCCAAAAACATATTCATTGAAGCCATCTTTTCAATTTCCATATTCATTTGTCTTCGTGGAATAAAAATGATAAATATTAGAGCATGTAAAGACAAGAAAATTAAGATGATGAAGCAATATAGCTCACAACTGTTATGTATGGAAATTGAATAATTTTTGTATGGCCTAACGTGAAATTAAAGGTTGGAAGTAAAAGCATGAAACGACAGCAAGTTGGAAGTAAAATGCACTAGCAGGTGAAAGCATAAGGAGAAAAATGTGCAGTATAAGGTATAGTGTCTTCAAAACACAGACGTTGTGTATAACGTCTGCATTTAACATAGACAACATCTACATTTTGCAGATGTTCAATATGCAAAAGAGGCTTTTAAAAGGAATACGCACATTAAAAATAAGGTAAATAGTAATGATAGACCAAAAATAAAATCAGAATAATAGGGTGGAGGCGCTAGGTTCTTTCTTCATTTTTCACCACTGAAGCAGCTACTAAGAAGATGATTCATGCTGGGAGCAAAAAAATGTAGATAGAAGGCTAGCTTCCTTATGCTGATTTAATAAAGATGTCGACGCTAAGGCACTGTTAAGCTATTTTATCATTTTAATGCTGTAATTTCTTTTCAGATTGTTGTGATGTTGATGTTGATTTGATCAGGTTTTGGGATGAATAATTTTAATACGTCATTTTGATTTTTTATTTCAAACCTATTGTTAAAACATTAAATGTAATATGTAATCGTTACATGTGATGTTTGTGAGTAGCATCTAATGATCCCGTATTGTTAGGAAATACATAACTTAGATTAGATAACCTGAATATGTGACGTTACTGCTTATATTGATCATTTTCCACATCGTCATGCAGCTGCCAAATTAAATCTAGAGATTGTATCCTAGGTTATTTAGTAGTTAGCTTTAATTAATGATCGTTTCTTAATTAAACAAAACTTAAGGGAAAATTGGAATTAGTAAAGCATTCTATGAGTCTTAGATCGATAGTCCGAAGAGAGTTGTTAAGTCTTTAGGATAATGAAATATGTTTGATTGTGTTTAGGCCGAGATTAAACCTAAAACTAGACCTTACGTATATTCTATAGTTTAATCATTTTCGATCACTTATTTTAATTTGTTTTCGATAGTTTGCTTTTATATTATTTTCTAAATTGCTAAAAATCTAAAAAACGCGTTTTTATATTTTCCTTACATTAATTAATTTTTTTATGGAAATTAACTGAACATTCCTTGTGGATTAGATCCTGACTCATTGTAACTACAAATTTTAGTGTGCAGAGTTAGGCAAATTTTGTAGTGCACTTGACACGCGTTGTCAATGATGGTATGATTATTTTCAAATTTATAACAGATAGTAACTTGATTAAAATCATAAAGTTAGGTCCTTGGCATATCAGGGGCCATCCCATGTTTCTTCATAAGTGGAAACCAGGTATCACCTTTGACAAAGAATGTGTTGATGTGTTTTTGATTTAGGTCAATTTTTATAACCTACCACTTCAACTATGGACGGTTGAAGGATTGAGTTATCTTGCTAGTTTCCTAGGTAAGCCATTGTGTATGGATTCCCAAACTTCTAGTACGGAAAGGATAGCTTATGCCAATGCTTGTATTGCAATTAATCACAAGTTAATCCTACCCGATTACTTACCTATTAAGATGCTTAGTGAAATGAGGGAGTTGGTGACGGATGAAATTTAGTTAACTTATCTATAGAAGCCCCATCTTGCAGCGACGAAATGGATACCAACTGGGAGGTTATATAAGACTAGTTGGCAAAAGGAGCTCTTTAGCACCTGTCTCAGACAAGTATGATAGGACTGTAGGATCACAGCAGGGAATTAATGAGTAGCAACTCTAACCCCACTTATATAGAGCTATTGTAGAGACTAGAGATGGGAGGACTATAGAAGTGTCATATTACATGAGGCCTAAGTAGAGTGGTGATCATAAAGATGTAGTGAATGTTCCACCTGGAGAGTTGTCGACAAAAAAAAGTGATGGACAAATGAAACACGAACATGTTAATGTAAATAATTTTCAAACAAAAAAGCTAGATGAATTTTCCAGTAGTGACACATTGCAATGTTAGCCCACTAGAGGTTATGCAGAGGAAGTGGAAAGGACAATTCATTTGGAGTATGACAGTATGGATCATTAACCAACTAGTTGTAAACAAGGAGAAGGAATTAATGTAGTGGAGGTTCAATTTGGAGCTATTATATCAATATTTGAGAGGGATGAGTCATCTGATAGTGCAACTACTAAAAATCATAGTCAGCCACCTAAGGAGAATACTTACAGTGATGGTATAGCTGATCCTTCTCATAATTCTCCTACTAATACTAGGAGAAGGACAACTAGGAGGAAGCTTAAACAAAAGGGGGTTTCCCCATAAATGACGATATTAGTATGGAAGACAATAGGGCTAAACAACCCTCTTAAACAATCTATGGCAAAGGAAGTGGTTAAGGATCGTAAACTAGTGTTGGTTGGCCTTTTAAAGACTAAAATCAAGGCTCTAACTCTACATAATTGACTGCCTTTTGGGTTCCAATAGTATACTATCACTAATCATTCACACCACTGCAATGGGCATATTATTTGCTTATGCAAGACAGAATGCATCGAAGTAATAGTTAGTAAAATCAATGACCAGCTACTTCATCTTTATTGTCATATTAAATACAATTCCCCTCCTTTTGAAATTATTTTCATCAATGCTTCTAATTTTTCATTTTAGAGGGAACAATTGTGGACTGATATACAACATATTCAATCAGGTATGCAACATCCTTGTTTAGTAATTGGATATTTTAATTTTTCCTTGAGTTCCAGTGAAATAGAAGGTAAAGCTAGATATAGCATAGGATCTAGCTGAGAGCTTACTCAGTTTTTACAAAATGCTTTGGACTACTGGTCAGCTATTTATATGAACTAATAAGTAGCATGAAGATAAGTTGATGAGGAAAAGGCTAGATAAATCTCTTATCAATCAATCATAGGTCAAAAGATTCCCTAATTCTTATGCACATTTTAGCAAAAATTAACTGTCAAGTCATTCTTTTATACATATTCAGAAGATGACATAACTTGTTAAAGTTAGTCTCCATTTAGATTTTTTAATAAGGTTACTCAGCTAGATGATTTTATGGATGATCAGTGAATGTTAGAGATAACAGGTGCAGGGAGACAAGGCCTTCCAATTGATGAAAAAGATTCGACTTGTTAAAAAAGCTCTTAAGCAATTCGTGAAAGAAAAGACCCAAAGGCTTGGTGATAATAAACTAAGGTTGGCTAATATACAAGAAGCATGTTATCATGATCCTTATAATAAGGTCCTCAGGAATGAATAATTACAGCGTATAAAAGAATACCAAGAGAGTTTGACGTTACACATTGACACCTTAAAATAAAAAGCTCGATTGAATTGGTTAAGAGAAGGGGATTCGAAAACCAAATATTTTCGTGCCTCTTTTCTTGCAAGAAAAAAAATAATATTTCTGAATTGAAGGATAGTCAAGGAAATGTGATATCAAGCCAACAAGAGCTACTTGATTTCATAAGGTAGTATTTCAAGCAGCCTATAGGGAACTCTGATATAAGACATCAGGGTTTTAATGTCAAGGATGTATTTGATTATACCCTCACTTAGGCTCAAAATGATATGCTCATTGCTCCCTTTACTCTTTAAGACGTCAAGAAACCTCTGTTTAGCCTTAATCTAGCAAAATATCTAGGTCCGGATGGTTTCACAACTATGTTCTTCCAGAAAACATAGGACACTACTAGTAGTCTTTTTATTGATGCAGTGTTGGACTTCTTCTCCTCTACTAAGATGCTCAAAGAAATGAATCATACTTACATATGTACACCCAAGAAGAAAAATCTTTCTTTTATTTATGAATTTAGACCCATCTCATATTTCACAACTATTTATAAAGTCATTGCAAAATGTTTGGCCACAAGATTGAAGGTAATTCTGACATAAGTGATTAACAAAGCTCAAAGGGCATTCTTATTGGGAAGCACTATTGGTGACAACATAATAATATTATAGAAGCTTTTGGGGGATTACAAATCTAGTAAGAAGATTCAAATCTGCTTATTACTGGTTGATTTTTTTTAGAGGCTTATGATACTGTAAGTTAGCATTATTTGCAAGAGTTTTTGGAAGTTATTGGATTACCATTAAAATTCAGAAATTGGATTGTACAATGCTTCCAATCCACTTTCTTCAGTATTTTTGTGAATGGTATCCCAGCTACTCCTTTAATAATGCCAAAGGCATTCGACAAGGGGACCCTTTGCCCCATACTTATTCACCGTAACGATGGAAGGAGTTTTTAGACTTATCTCCAAACTTGTTACTTGTAATGGCAGATTTCATTATAATCACAAGTAGATCTCTTAAACTCTCTAATTTAATTTATGTAGATGACTTAATTCTTCTTAGCAAAGCAGATGAGCATTTAGTCTGAATGATGATGAATATGCTACAGGTGTTCATGGATTAGTCTAAATTTAAGGTGAATATAGAGAAAAGTGGTTTTGGATGTTTAAAATCAAGACCATATTAGTAACATGGTTGGTTTTTCCTTATAGTCTCTCCTATTGAAATATTTAGGGTTTCTTATTAATTTTTCCTTATAGTCTCTCCTATTGAAATACTTGGGGTTTCTTATTAATGCTAATAAGCTAAAGTTTGTTGATTTCATTCTGTTGATTGAGAAGCTCTAAGCACGAGTTAATGCCTGGCATCATAAGTTTCTATCTATGGTAACTAGACTGACTCTCATCAATTCAGTATTAAGTAGTATGCACATTCATTGGTTGGCCCATATGGTTTTTCCAAAGAGAGTCATCAAGGAAATTGATAGAATATTGAAAGCTTTCCTGTGGTTAGGGAAAATGGATAATTGTAAGCAGGTCAAAGTGAAATGGTTTGACATTACTATTCCAAAGAGGCAAGGAAGTTTAGGGATCATCTCCATTACACAAATGCAGACAGTTTTACTTTGTAAGAGGATATGGAGACTCTTTACCAGTAGTACTGCATTGTGGATTAAATAGGTAAATGAGTATCATATTAAAGATACGAGCTTTTGGCAGCTAGATAATTTTAGAGATTATCCCTTGATATTCAACCATATGCTTAGCTTAAGAGACATGGTATATCCTCATATTAAGCATCAATTGAGAGATAGTGAGGATATAAGTTTTTGGTTTGATAATTAGACTAACTATAGTCCACCTATATATAGAGCATATCTTGCTCCACTCATACGTATAATTGTTTTTTATGCTCCAGTACCATCATTAATTCATAATGGTGATTGGGTTGGAAATTATCTTGCTATCAGCTTACCTACGAATCATCTTGGAAGGACCAAGGAAGGATAACATCATATGGAATCTTAATTCCAAAGTTATGTTTATTAACAGATCATGTCATCAAATGATTCCAAACAATGTTGAAGTTATGCCTTCGTTTGAAACCCTTTGGAAACAATTTTTAGATCCCAAAACTACAATTGTTACTTCGCTAGTGATTAAGAATAGGCTTCGATGGTATGGGATATATGGTTCAGTATATAAACATATGAATGAGAGCAGGCATCATTTATACTTTCAATGTAACTACACCAAAGGCATTTAGAGTAGAATTCAAGTTCTGCTATAACTAACTAACTACACTTTTGAATGGATGAGACATTGGATAAGATTATTAAGTGTACTAAACAAGGTAAAGTGGATGAATCGATCATCAAGACAGCCTTTGCTATGGTTATCTATTCTATATGGGAGGAAAGGAACAAGAGAATCTATAAAGGAGTTTAAGTATATACTCATCAGTTAGCATATCAGATTGTGAATTGGATTCGAGCAATTTTCGTTGCCAATTACAAGAAAAATTCACTTAATCGAGTAATGAGAAGGAGTTAGTTGTTGTAATTTTGTAGTAGCTTTTTTTGTTATATATGTTCCTAATGTAATTTTGTCGCTATATCATATGACTCATTATAATGGTGTATAGTAGCTTTTGCTATGTTAATATAATTTCTTTCATCTTTCAAAAAAAAAAACTATTGCAATTACATTTTTTAATATTAAAAATTAATTAATTCAATTATTAATTGTTTAGAAATTTTGGATTATCACTAGTTAATAATTTTATTTATTATTATACAAAAATGTAAGGAAATGCTTGAATTGTTCTCATATTCAATTAATAAACATATTATTTTAAATTTTATAAATATAATAAAATTAGTATTACATATTTCATATTAATATAATTTTAATATAATTGAAGATATATAAATATTGCAAATCAATAAATAAAAAACAATAAATCAATCTATTTAACATATATTAACCATTTAGGTTGCTAATGCTCAATTACCATCTTATAACAAAACTATTTGCATAGGGTGCCATATATTTAAAAATTGTTACATTAATTAGAGTTTATATAAAAGTTAATAAAAAGGATTGATTTTATATTTTTCATAAAATATATAGGTTTTTTACAAGATTTTTAAAATATAAGGATTTTTCTTAAAGTTAAAATTTTATATAATAAAAATAGAGAATAGTACAAAATGTAACAAATTAAAGGAAGAATGAATCTTGCCCTAAACGACATCATGTAAAATGGTGATGAGAGATTAAACCAAAGCTACATGTTGGCATTTCCTCTACCCATTTGTAGTTTCATTGCTCAAATTACTTAAGACAAGACCATTCAGTTGCCATCACAAACATATCATCCAGATATAAAAGAATCCTAAACCGTGGACAAGTTTTGTTCACCAGTTAAACTACAATGATTTCCTCAATCATAGGTCATCTTTATATTACCACTTGAAGATTAGAGATCCTTGGAACCATGAAATGAATTGAGACAAGCCTCAGACTTAGATAGAAAATCCTTGACTATGATGAGCTAGGATGTAACATTCCCTTTCTATACTAAGGGTTAAAACCCTAGATTTCTATAAATGAGAAATAGCAATGAGAGATTAGAAAATTGCATTTAATAATCATGCATAATATTAGTATACACACACGTGAATTTGATTGATTTGCAGACATTTCGATGACTATACATGCACTTATTTGACATTTTTCGGGTATAATTGATATTTAATGTGATTATAATATGAATTTTGGATTATGTATCTTAAAAATTAAGCTGGTGTGTATAATTAGTGATTTAGAATTTTTAGTGAAATATGGGAAATTTTTTGTAATTATGAGTATTTTTGGATTAGGAAAAATGTCAAGTGGTAGAACAATTGATAAATGGTAGTAGATTTAATATCAAATGGCAGTAGAAATTATTGATAAGAGACATTAAGATTTAATGACAAGTGTCATTAAAAATTGGGAGATAATTGGACTAGAAATTGAGGGGCAATTTGACTGATCATTAAAAATCATATGGTAGCTTTAGTAAATATCCAAATTAACCTTTAATATTTAAATGGAAGGTGTCATGACAAGTGTCATGACACCCTAATCGATGTGTGGTTGAGTCTCTAGATCACTCCCTTGGAAACCGAATCAAAAATTTAATTCCAAGGATTGCAATATAAAGTGCAACCCTGGCTCGTCTCACTTAATCGGAACCTAGAGTAAATGATCTAAGCTAGCCTAATTTTCATGAAATGCAAACTAAATTAGTTAAGAGTGGGGTTTTGGAATGTTTTGATTAAACTAAATGAATTGAACTAAATG
>JAOQML010132018.1:0-31775 GCA_027568935.1 Erythroxylum urbanii | reverse complement strand
ACCTCAAAATCTCTCTCAAAAGCTAGGAAATGATGGAACCCTAACCTTTCTTCTTCTTTTTCTCTCTAATTGCCGACGCTCTCTCACTTCTCTCTCTTTGTTTCATTTTTTTCACTTCTTTCTCTCCTTATTCACGTTTTTCTCCTTCTTAAAAGCAAGACAACACTTTTCCTTTTCCAATTTTGCCCTTAATGAGTGGTAAAAGTCTACTTTACCCTTCCTTATAAGCTTAGGTTCTTTTTACCTTAAGTGGTCTTCCAAAAATTCCCTTTATGAAATCTTACTACCTTAACACTTTAATTGAATTAACCTATATCATAAAATCTTACTAACAATAACATAATAATAACTCCAAAATTAAATTCATTAAAACCTCATAATTCATTTAAATCATGCTTATTCATCAAGAAAAAAATTCGGGGGCCAACATCTACACTATGAACAGAATGAGTCCATTTTTCGGAGCTCATGTGCCACAAGAGGGCAGCCGGGAGAAGGCTTTAGGTCAACGTACATGTGACGAAAAAAATGGTATCTCTCTTACCCACACAAGCAAATTTTCCAAAGTTTACATATTCCATATCATACTTACACTTTCATGCTTTTTATGCTTTTCTTCTAATTATTAATACCACATACAACAAAATCTCTCAAAGTAAACATGATAACAAATCATAGTGCATTTTTCTCACATTCACAATGTTTCAAAAACAAGCATTTAGGCACACATAAACACATAATAGATCAGCACATCATCACAATAACCATAAACATATTACCCACCTATTTACTTGTAATTCCAAGATCAAGTTTGTTCTTCTTCTTGCTCTTGATTTCGAAATTCTTGGTTCCCTTCAAATAAATATATTTTCATTCAATCAACATACACAAATAAAACTTCCATAAGCTTTAAATATCAAAAATGAACATAGACTTCATCTACTCTTGGTTTATCTAACTAGAAGAACTAAGATCTAGTTAAGGTTTATAAAAAAATCTAAGAAGAAGAATTTCAGTTCTCTTCTTTCTCTCTTCATTTACAGCATAAAACCTATTTTCTCTACTTCCTTCTTCTATCAAAGCAAGAAGAATAATAAAGGTTACCTAACAACTCAGCTAAATATTCTTCTTCCTATTCTTTCTCCTTGCTCTTTGCTTTCTTTCTTCTTCTCTTTCTATGCTTCGGTTTTCTCCTTCTCTTCTTCTAGTTTCTTCTATAACTTTCTTTCTTTTCTTACTTACTATACATGACTCTCCTCTCTTCTTTTCTTATTAGTTTAAAACCAGCCTTTGTCTTTCCAAGCTTACCCTTTCTTATTAATCTAATACCTTATAACTCCTTAACTTAATTCTAACTCCTTCTTTTAATTCATGCAACCACACGAGATTCATAATATACTTAATTAAACTCCAAAAATGGCTAGTTTATGAATTCTAACTTATATTCGTGCTTGCTAATTTAATAAAATAAATTTGAAGAAAAATTCGAGGTTTAACACTTAAGGTGGGTAAAGAGGAAAAAAGGGTTAAGCATAAGCATTAGTAAAGTAAAAAGCAGATAAAAATGGGATATCAAAACATAACTCCGAGGTAACAAATATAACTGATATTCTGCACTTATTGACGTGACTCACTTATTCTTCCTTTTTCTTTTCTTTTCTTTTCTTTTTTCCTTTTTCTTTCTTTTTTAAAATATTTTTTTCATTTTTTTCCTAAATACATGGAAGAACTATGAATCAAAATAGCACTAAATACACTATAATCCATAGCAGAAGTATACTCAACTCATCTCGGTAACAAAAATTTCACAACGATCCCAACTAATTATTACTTAATACCCTACTAAGCTTGTGAATTGGTAGGTTAATAAGGTTTAAAGTTTTAAAATTTTAGGTGTTTTTAAGAAACAAAAGGTTAAGGCTCAACGGGGGTAGCAAAGGATAATATAAAGGGTAAGTCATTTAAGCTAAGAGTTAACATAAAAAGGGCCTAAATCATCTGTATTAAGCGTGCATCCAGTAGACTCAAACTGATTCAGAGTAAATTCTGAAGGAAGTAACCTAAAGAAGTAGCACTCAACAAAGTAATAAAATGACTATGAATGGAGTCATATGGCTCAATCCTCACTTGGCTTAAATAAAAACTCATTATGCATCTTTACATTACCTCATTGTTCCAAATGTCAAATTGTGACTAAGATTATATACCCAACTACTTTTCATCACTCGATATGGTTCACCCTCTACTCAAGTAGCTTAATCCGAGTTCAAGCATGCATTCAATCTAATTTTGATTAGTAAGATAGAATTTCATGGCAATATTTATCAAAGTGATTCAAGTTTGGTTCCATTGTTGACACAAAGCACATATAATATGCCTAAACATGCATCCTATCTAACAAAATGAAAACAATGCAATTATGAAAGTTAAAGTTACCTCCCTAAACTTAAAGTTCACATTGTCCTTAATGTGACAAGTCAATCACCAAGTAAAGGAAAATGAACTCAAACCAAACAAAAGAAGTTAAATACACAAATGACATAAATCCAAACAAAAAATGACAACACACCAAACAAAAGAAAATAACATGAAGCCAAGAAAACATGAAATGAAATAAAAACAAACAAGAGAAACAACAAAATTATAAAGAAAAGGGTAAGAAAAGCTTAGTCAGATGATGGTGGCCACGGTGTTGGTGAAGGAGCTTCAAAGTTGTTCCTCCGACAGAAGTTGAGGAACCTCTTCTTTAAGCTGCGCTGCTCCTTATGAACTTTCCACGTTTGGGTACTGAGCTCGTTGATTTGGGATGTCATTTGTTGAGAATTTGTAGCCATTTGGTCGAGGATTTGTTGAAGTTAGTCGACCTCCACTGGTGCATGCAGTTCCTCCCCCACTACTTTTGCCTCTGGCTCTTGCATTGCTCAGGATATGGAGGGTCAGTTTGCAATTGTACGCGCATCCCTCCTGCTCCTCACCACAGTGCATGTCTGAAGATCTCAAAATTCCATAGAATGGAACTCCAAAATCTCAGAACGCCTCAAATATGATATGCCAAACATATTGTGTGGAGCTGTACAAATTCTTCATATTAACATTATAAAACACACCTAAAGCACAAGCAATATGAGATTTGTTTATTAATAACACTCATTATTGATTGAAAAATTTTGTACGGTATGCTGATTTTAATATTTCGATCTATGCACTATAAAAAGAACAGTTCTTTTGTTGAGCATTTGTTGTTTTCTATTTTATTAAACATAGTCAGACATATAAATTTGTGTAAAAGTAGATGCCCGACACTTCATATTAAACAATTAGGTGCGTTGCATGAGTCGAAATGTTCCTCACCCGATAAGAATCAATATCAAAATCACTGTGACCTTCTATAACTTTTGCATTCGATAAATTAAAATTTTCATGCATAATAGAATAATCAAGTTTAAAAACATTTTCACCTAACCAAAACCAAAACACATCCATTTTTGGGTGATGCCGGACTGTTGTGAAGAAATTTAAGGTTATAGTAAAATAAATAGGTACATCGCACAGAATAAATCTACTCCACCCTATGTTTGCAGCTAATTGCTCAAGTTGTCATCTCACTCCTATGTTCTCTAGCAATCCTTGTCTACTCTCAGTATTAATTCACCCCATCAACATCAATAATTCAACGGATAGTAGCCAGAAATGGTCGCCCAAGCACCATTAGAGTTTCCTCATCTTCTCTAATATCCAGTATGTAGAAGTCCACAAGAAAGAAGAATTTGTTGATCTATATTTGCACATTCTTAATGTTTCCCTTCAGCAAGTGCACCGTTCTGTCAGCTGTCTTCACCAATGTCTTAGTGGGCTCTGACTCTCCTAAATCTAGCTTTTGACTAAATGAGTAGGGCATCATATTGATGCCAGCTCCCAAGTTCACGAATGCCCTGTCTATCTGAACTCCATAAATACTACATGGGATAAAGAAATCCCCTAAGTTTTCTTTCTTTAATACTATCAGTGAGTTTCCTTCTGATATGTGTTCTTTGACCTTTTTTTTCGCCAGTTCCTTCAATGTAAGTTTTGTTCGCAGTTGATTGGTTATATCTGACATCTCACTTAACTCGCCCTCCTTAGAATTCCTCATTGCTCCTCTTAAAGATGACTTCCGCTGGACAAAAACTGATGTGGAAGTCCAAGTCTAAGCTCCTTGTTTGGCTCGCTTACTAGTTCACTTGAAAAGAATTTGACAACAATTTATCTTGTTCTCTTAGCTCAGTTTTGCTCCTCATTCACACTGTCCTTTTGGTCCATCCGAGTAATAGCCATGAGTCTTTTTTTGGATTAATTTTAGTGTTGCTCGGTAGGCTACCTGCATTTTGAGAAGATAACGTATTAGCGAGTTGCTCTACCTGAACCTCCAGATTGTGGATAGAAGATGCATAATTCCTTAGAATTTGGTCAAATTTCGTTTCCATCCTTTTCTGATTTTCCTCCTGGCTTGCATGCATCCTTTTTTGATTCTCCTCTTGAGCTACCAGTTTACACCCCAAGACTTCTATCATCTTGTCCATTTTGCTTTCCAACGCGCCGATCCAATCTTGTTGAAGTCCTGGTGGTCCTTCTGATCTTTACTGACCACCTGCATTGTTATTACTTTATGAAAAATTTGGATGGTTTTGCCACCCTGGATTATAGATGTTAGAGTAAGGGTTATTATCTTTCTATGGCTGGCCCAGATAACTTACCTGTTCAGTACCACTGGCTCCTAATTGAAAACACTCCGTAGGGTCGTGGTTGGTCTGCCCACATAACTCACATTGAACTTGTATCGCCTTAGCTATTGAGGAAGATGCTCCTTGCATGTTATTTAGCTGCTTCGTAAGAGTCATGATCTGAGCCTACAAGGCAGTAATACAGTCAATGGGTATCATACCTTTTTGTTCTTTCTGTCCCTGTCTGCTCCTCTAGCTCGACCATATACAGCTATTGCTTGCTAACTCCTCTAATAGATCATGAGATGCTTCCACCGTCTTTCTCATTAATGAACCTCCTGCCGCTGCGTCGATGGTTCCTTTAGTGCTTGGATTCAATCCATTGTAGAATGTCTGAAGCAGGAACTCTCTTGACAGGTTGTGATGAGGACAATTTATCTGAAGTTCTTTAAATCTCTCCTAAGCTTCACAGAGAGACTCCCCGTTGTTTTGCTAGAAATTTGTTATCTCTTTGATAATCCTCATCGTCTTTGTCAATGGGAAATACTTGGCAAGGAATGCTTGGGCAAGTTACTCCCAAGTCGTAATCTGGCCTGAATTCAATGAGTTGTAACACGCTTTAGCTAGATCCTTTAATGTAAATGAAAATAATCTTAGCTTCACTACATCATCGCACATTCTATTGAACTGGAATGTGTCACATATCTCCAAGAAATTTACGATGTGGGCAATCGGATCATCATTGGATACCTCGTAGAATTGCTTACTATTTTGTAGAATGTTGAGTAGTATCGGCTTTATCTCAAAATTAATTGCTTAGACCACCGGTCTCGCCACTCTTTGAGGACTAAAACTTGGCCTCATAAAATCTATCAGAGTCCTCTCCAGTCCTCCTTGCTATCCTTCTTTAGCAATATCTTGTTGTTAAAAGTTAAGATGCTTTGCCTTTCTTAACTCTCTTTCGTGCCTCTTGATGTCGGGAAATTCGTCTTCGTTCACTTTTTTCGTTCTTCGTGTGCTCCTTGTGTTTATGCACCTGCAATTACACAAGAAAAAGTATCAAAAACTCTTAAATCAAAGTGATCTAAATTAAACAAGATGTTAAACAATCAATCCTCGGCAATGGCATCAAAAACTTATTGATGGTAAAACCGATCTAACTTGTTTTACGCTCAAAAACTGCAAGTGAATGGGTCATGACTTGTAGCTTAAAAGAGCAGATATCAATCCTACATGGATTGATGCCCAAATACCACTTAATTTAAATAAAAACTTTATTTAAGAAAAAAAATTATTAAAAGTAAATAATCTGGAAAATTAAATTAAAATTAAAAGACTAACTCAAAATAATAAACAATACTAATGTGCAAAAAAATCAGAATTCAAGAATCTAATGACTAGAGATTACCTTTTCTCCTATTTTGTCTCCCTCATATTTTATTGATTAAATTGTGTCTCACCCTAGATTTTCGAATATAATAACTACCCTCTCTTAAGGTGTAATTAATTGTCTCTAAATCGAATTTAAGGGAATCAATAGGATGATCTCTGAACCTACCCAATTACTTAACCTATTCAACTATTTATTAAACTAACCTACCCAATTACTTAACCTATTCAACTAATTATTAAACTATCTTATGGGTGATCAATTGACTAGTCGAGATCTCTCTTCTAACTATTCAATTAGCATGATAATTTTAAGTCTATAGGTCGTTAACTCTCGTTGTACAATCCTACATGAATTTATCTTACTCACTCTCTCGATTTGTTGCAAGATAACAATTTAAATCAATAATTATCAAAGACAACTTCATTCAATTCAACAAAATAAAAATTTTGACAAAATAGTTCAAAAGCAATCCCTAAAACTAAATAAGCCTAACATGGTCTCCTTAACATTATCAACATTCAAATAAACCACTTTATAAAGAACAGAAGAAGTAAAATTGACAGAAAATTGAATAACAAGACTCCTCTTTTTTGCCAAAATCTGGCAATTTTATTGTTGATGTGCTATTTTGCCCAATCTTGATGATGATCGTTGATTTCAATCCTTCCCTAAGGCTCCAAACATATGTTCTTCACTCCAAAGATGGTCTTTCTACATAAGGGTTTTGTCCTACCCAAGATGGAGGCTTAATGATGCGTAAATAGTCTAAAAACCATAAGTTTAATGAAGCCCCACATATTATCTCGGATTATGATTCCCATGCTCGTGGGAATCAATTACGCTTGTGGGAATTGACATAATTCCCACGATCGTGGGAATTGGTCACAGATGCACTCCTCTTTTCTTCTCCTCTTGATTTCTAGCTCAATCTCCAAATTGCTCCATCTTCTTTCCTACATAACAAATAGTCAATTCTTATCTTAAATTAACATCAAACACAAAATAACAACAATGGAAATCAAACTAAGCAAAACTATACAAAATGAATCCTAAACTATAACAAAAATCAACAAGTATGCAAGAAAACACATGCCAATTACATAGAAAAACATAAAGTGCTGCACACCTATCAGACCTTAAAAAGGAATTTATCTCCTAAGTATAGAGATCTAGATAAGTTTCCTATTCCCTATAAGATTGATAATATTATAATTAAGAGAGCCATACTAGATTTAGGAAACCGTTCTCTCAAAGTATGAACTTGCTTTTATATAATTAACTGAATCTTACTAGCAGCTGTTATATTATGACGTATAGGTATCTAATATGGAGTTGAAAACAATACCCTTTTATTTGAAATATGCATATTTGGGAGACAATGAAACTTTTCCAATGATTATTTCAACAGATTTGACTCCTAATAAGGAAGATAAATTAATTCATATGTTAAAAGAGCATAAGAAGGCCTTTGGGTTGAAAATTATATATATTAGATGAATAAGTCCTATATGCATGCATCACATTTTGCTTAAGGAGGGTGACAAGTCAATTGCACAAGCACAATATAGGATAAACCCTCTAGTGATGGAAGTTATGAAAAAGGAAGTACTGAAGCTTCTTAATATTGGAGTAATTTATCTTATTTCCAACAGTAAGTGGGTAAGTCCAGTGTAAGTGGTTCTAAAGAAATCTAGAATCATGGTGGAAACAAATCAGGATGGTGAGTTAGTCCTTGCTTGTGTGCAAATTGGGTGGCGAGTTTTTGTTAAGTATAGGGAGTTGAATATTGCAACTCGTAAAGACCACTTTTCCTTTCCATTTATCGATCAAATACTTGAAAGACCTGCTGGACATGATTATTAATTTTTTCTAGATGGCTTCTCAGGTTATTTTTAGATCTTTATTACAACAGAGGATCAAAAAAAGATGAGCTTCATATGCTCATTGAGTAAAAATTCTTACCAAAGGATTCCATTTAGTTTGTGCAATGCGCACATCACTTTCCAAAGGTACATGGTGAGTATATTTTTTGATTATATTAAGAAGATCATAAAGGTATTTATGGATGATTTTAGTGTCTATGGTTCTTTTGATAATTGCCTAGAAAATCTTGCACTTAATTTTAGAAAGATGTATGAAAACTAACCTTATTCTTAATTGAGAAAAAGGCCATTTTATGGTTGATCAAGCTATAGTTTTAAGGCATGTTATATCTTTTAGGGTTATAGAGGTTGACAGTTTTAAGATTAATCTCATTTCTATTTTGTCTTCCCCTTGAGTAGACAGGAAGTTCTTTCTTTTCTTAGCTATGTAGGTTTTTACCGCAAGTTGATTAAGGATTTCTTTAAGATAGATTCTCCTTTATGCAAGGTGTTACAATAAGATGTCCCTTTTGAGTTCGATGACAAGTGCAACGAGGCATTTGACAAACTTAAAGAGCTTTTGCCATCTTCACTAGTAATTCAACCTTTGAGTTGGAGCCTTCCCTTTAAGATTATGTATGACATAAATGATTACGCAATAAGGGTGGTTTTAGGACAAAGAATAAGAAAGGTTGCATAAGTCATCAACTACACTTCAAAAAATTTGAATTTGGCCTAACTAAATTATTCTACAACTAAAAAAGAGCTTTTGTCTTTTGTATTTGCTTTAGAAAAATTTCAATGGGTGCTAAAATTATTGTTTATTTTGATCATTAATCTCTGAAGTACCTGCTCATTAAGAAAGAAGTAAAGCAGAGATTAATAAGATGGATTCTCTTCCTTTAGGAGTTTGATTTAGAAATAAAAGAAAAAAAGGGGGTAGAGAATATGGTTGTTGATCACCTCAGCCATTTGGTCTGAAAGGAAGATGATGTCCCTTTGAGAAAAACATATCTACATGAACAACTATTTTCTACCAATTTGACAACTCCATAGTATGTAGATATTATGAATTTTCTAGTTACTAACAAGTTATCTGCAAGTTTGTCAAAGGTTCAAAGGGACAAGTTAAATAGTGAAGCCAAGTATTATGTATAGGATGACTCCTATCTTTAGAGGCATTATGCAGACAAAGTAATAAGAAGGTGTGTTCCTGAGAGTGAGACACTTTCTATGTTGACCTTCTGTCACTTTTACAATTGTGGAGGGCACTCCAAAGTAAAAAGGACTACGTATAAGGTCTTTGAGAGTGGTTTTTATTAGCCTTTATTATTTAAGTATTCATATTTCTTTTGCAAGTCATGCAACAAGCTCTAATAGATAGGTAGCTTATCTTGTAGAAATCAAATGCCACAACCCTCATTATTTTTATGAAATCTTTAATATTTGGGGCATTAATTTCATGAGACCTTTTCCTTTATCTTTTTTTCTTTCTATTTTACTTACAGTGAATTATTTTTCTAAATGGGTGAAAGCTAAAGCTACTAAGATTAATGATGCTAAAGTTATTACAGTTTTGTCAAGTCTAATATTCTTTAGATGTTTAGGATGCCAAGAGTCGTCATAAGAGATAAAGGAGCGCTCTTTTACGATAGGTTGATGGAAACCTTATTTAAGAAGTACCATATGGTATATAAGGTTTTTATTTCTTACCACCCCTAAATAAGTGGCCAAACTGAGGTATCTAATAAAGAAATTAAGTTGATCCTATAAGTGCACTTCTTTATAGGAAGGAATGGAGCTTGGGGATGGAAGATGCACTATAAGCCTATAGGACAACTTGTAAAACACCAATTGGTATGTCCCTATACATATTTTTGTTTGGGAAGCCATGTCATATTCCTGTGGAGTTGTACCATAAGGTATATTGGGAAATCAAGCATTGCAATATAAATCTTGATGATGCAAGAGTGCATAGAAAGCTACAATTGCAAGAGCTTGAAGAGATGCAGATATACAAGGAAATATAAGGAAAATACTAAAGCTTTCCATAACAAAAATGATCTTGGGGAAAAGCATTATTATTGGTCAAAAAGTGCTTCTATCATTCTAAACTTAAATTGTTTCTAGGTAAGTTGCATTCTTATTAGGTCGGTACTTTTGTGGCTTCTAATGTTTTTCCATATGGTGTAGTAGAGATATAGAGTTTGAAAATTGAAAAGACATTTAAAGTGAATGGTCATAGCCTAAAGCCTTACTATGGAGGATTTCCAGTAGAGAATATGGAAGTGGTGGTGCTTGAAGACCTAAGTGACATTACGCGATGAAGAAAATGTGCAATCAAGCTAATGATAGTAAATAAAGATGGTGTTTAAGAGGCAACCTAGGGGGAGTTTGTTCCTTTTCTTTTGCATTTTTGCAATTCTTATTTTTGTTGAATACTTAATCTCTTACATTTAAATTTACATTAGGGACAATGTAAGTTTTAAGTATGGGGATGAGGAGCTTGTTTATATAAAACACTCTCTCTTTTTCTATTGCTTTTAGGATTATACAATTATAATAAGAGAGTAAAATTAACTATAAAAATTCATGGAAACATATATATATATAAACAAACATTCTCTTTTTTTCTATTGCTTCTAGGATTATACAGTTATAATAAGAGAGTAAAATTAACCATAAGAATTCATGGAAACTTAGTCATGTACTTTTACTCTTATAGTTGGTCAATCTACATTTTCTTTAGAAAAGTAGTGATTAGTGGGTAGATATAAGCTAGTGATATTTTGAGCCTTTTAGACTAACACATCCACATTAGTCTCATTGTCTTTTGTTTATGTGTGACTTCATGACATGGAGATCCTGACTTTGCCTTAATTTTCTATTTAAGACCACGTTTTTATCAGATGCGTTAACATAGAAATGATATAGACATTATTTTTTTTGCAA
This sequence comes from Erythroxylum urbanii, assembly GCA_027568935.1. Taxonomy (NCBI): domain Eukaryota; kingdom Viridiplantae; phylum Streptophyta; class Magnoliopsida; order Malpighiales; family Erythroxylaceae; genus Erythroxylum; species Erythroxylum urbanii. The sequence continues at coordinate 20,868 of JAOQML010132018.1, read as the reverse complement.
GCCACATTGGCAAAATAACATACCCAGTGACATGATTTATCCTATTGTTAAGCCTTTGAGCTTTATTATCCTTTTGTTTATGTGTTAACCACATTAAAAGCCTTAAGAAAATGTCTTACTTAAGCCTTAAAGCTAGTGGAGCATTTGTTATTGTTGATATTTATGCATACATAAGAGAACAAGTGTGGGGGTGCTTATATAGGCTAGTTGGTTACAGTTGATGGAAGGTGGTTTTTATTTCCTATCAAATGAGTTCCATCATTTATGTAGTTTCTTTCAATTTTTATCTTTGTTTTTTATTTATTAAAAAAGACAGAAAATAAAAGAAAAAGAGAATAAAAGAAAAGAAGTTATCGATGAGGAAAATTATTTGTTTTATAAGTAATTTATGTTAATCTTTCCTCCTAAAATTGTATAAAGTGAGTGACTCGATTATAATGTAAATAAGGGAGAATTTATTATGAAGGATCTTCCTTGTCATTATATTGGATTGTTCATCATTATTATTATAGGTGATTTCCTTTAGTTTTTTGTGCCTTATATGATTTGCAATCTGAAGGCTTGAATATAATTTGTGGAATAGAGTTCTTACATTCATCATAGTTTATGGTTCCTAGACTTGATTGGATGTCAATATTTGCACTTGATTCTTAATTAAATGATTTTCCTACTTCAATAGTGTTAATGAATTTTGAACTACATGATCCAAATATTTCTCACTTTAACCTTTGGCCCCATTACAAGCTTAAAAAGTCATTTTATTTTTGTTATGTATGTGACTCTTTAATGGTGAAGAACTGAAAAGATTAAAAGTCAAGAAATGTCTTGATCATAAAAGTTATTTAAGTGTACCTACAGATTGATTTTATTTTTAAACATAAATTGTCAAAGTCTACTCCTAGATTTCTCAGTTTTTGAAGAGAATAGTTATTGATTGACTATAAGTAAAAAAATTCATTGTTCAATTCTTACTAAAGGTATTAAAAGTTATTCCTCCTTTTTTATGACTGTCTATTCTTAGGAAATATGGTTAAGGAGTAAGTGTTTTGATATTCATTTTGGTTTTCAGTTTTGCTTAAGGACGGTTAAAAGCTAAGTGTGGAGGAACTTAATAAGGGCTTCATTGAGTATTTATTTATTCCCTACTGCTTAGTGATTAATGTTATATTATGCCTAAGATAATTATTTCGGTTTAGGTACAAGTTAGAGGAACAAGAATCAAAATTAGCTAAATTTACACCCTTGGTAAAGTTCTATTGATATTCAATGTCATTTGCCTTCATAAAGTAAAAAGGAGATGAGTTAGGGGGCAAATAAGACAAAAAATGAAAGAATTTGAGCCACTGTGAATTACAAAATAGTGTATGGGAAAATGTAACACAGAAAATGTGTACAAAGTTGAAGATAATGTTTCAATCATATCTGTGACCTACATACCTATATGAAGAACTACATGGCTGTGTAAGTGAGTTACATGGTCATTATCTTAGATGTGTATCTAATTATGAATGTGTATCAAACTAACAGTGAATGTGTAACTTTTTTATTTCTAGAAAATTAACATATAGAATCACCTACACACCATATAGCTGATTGTGTATAGTCACACAACGCCAATTTTGCAGTATAAAAGGAAAATTAAGAGCCCAAATAGGATATATATATAGATTAGTTACACAAAAGGAGGCTAATTCCTTTCCTTTTTTAAAGTAAGTAGCTAATCTTCTTCTTTCCAATTGAAAGGGGATATTGAGGCTAGTAAACATGTTTTGGCATTGATCAATCTTAGTGAAGTTTTTAAATATATTTTGGAATTAACTATATTATTTTGTGTTTAAAGTTTGGGATTTATGTATGAACAATTTAGATAGGTCCACTAGATTATTCATATGTGGATTCATTGCTAGAATCAAGATTGCAATCCATAATTACTGTAAATCTGATTCAGTTGTGGTAAATTAATGGTCGTGTATCATTAGGGATAACACAAATTAAGTTAAATGATCCGATCTTATGTGGTTGTTGCTTAGATAAATTTATTTTCCTAACCTGTAATACAACTATCACATTAAATCTAGAGAGCTTATTATAGGTTTTTGAATAGCTAGACCTAATTACCAAAATTGTTTTAATTAGTTACAATATAAGGAAAACTAATATTAACAGAGCTTTTTGCTAATCTATGGTTAATAGTTTTGGAGAAAGATATGAGAACACTATGATGATTGATTACACATATTTGTGTGAATATTGAGAATAAACCGATAGCTAGATTTGAAAACCTATTGATTAATCCTTAAATTTTTTATCATTTGATTTGATTTCTCCTCTATAGTTTAATTTAATTTAATTAATTGAATTCAACCACCCCCTCTCCCCCAATCTTATACACTAATTTATTCATTATAAAAGCTAATCACCCCTTTTGCATTAACTAACTGAATCATTTTGCATTCGGTTCACTCTCTCAATTTATTACTGAAGCATAAAGTTATAATAAATAATCACAACTCCCAAATGAATTAACACAAAACAACTAGATTAACATTGAATCAAGTTTAAATCCCTAAAGAAAAGTTAGAACATCATCATCAATCCCAAATCCATAAACATCATCATATCCATATTACACATTCAAAGGAAAAAATAACAAAAGAGAGAAATTGTCACTTGGACCAGATTGGGATGGCTTAGGAAAGCAGCAGTAGCAACAGTAGATCGTCAGCATGATTTGGATCTTAATTTTATATTTCAAGAGGTGTTTGATGTGTGTTTGAGTGTATGGAAACATGAAATTGAAGAAAAGAGAAGAATTGAAAGTATGGAAGTAGGCCATGATTGTGGCAAGATAAGCTACGATCGTGATAAAGAGTGAAGATAGCTATTCCAGCGAATTTAAGCTTTTCCAACACATGATTCTTTTTGTAATTTTAATGATTTGGGGTTATTTTTGGAACCAAATTAAGTGGGTAAACCCTAGAAAGAACCTTAAAAGCCTCTAGAAATATTTAAGAACAAAAAACACTAAAAAGGGCAGTCACCATCTTCCAAAGTGGGAGAGCAAGGAGGAGGAGCAAGAAGAGAAATCCAAAAATTCTAGATTTCAAGTTTGAGTTCAAATAAAGTTCTTTCTTTCCTTTATTTATTTCATTAAACTTGATAAGTAACTTGGATTTGAATATGTTATTCACGTTTAGGATGCTCTAATTATTAGATTTGGATTTGTTCTTGAGTTGTTTTGTGACTTGATTGTTGTTGATTTCAATTCAATTTTCTGGTGTTGTGAAGTTTGGGTATTCTAACACTTCGATAATAAATCAAAAAGTGAGTTGAAAGTAATCTGATTAGGTTGAGTAACGAGAGTTAATGGCCAAATGAGTCTTCCAAATATCAAATTGGTAATCATATGAAGAGAGATCTTAGTGAAAACCTAATTATTTGATATATCACTTAAGAACTAGTTGAAAACATTAGGTAGATTTTATGAATTGAGAGGTTGCAAAATCTGGAATTTTATAATCAGTTAGGGTTAATCAATTAGGTCTTGAGAAAGAGTATTCAATCCTTTAGAAGATATAGAATCAATAAATAATTAAATCAATAACAATTAGTGAGGAAAATAACGATAGAATGAATCCTAAGCTTCATCTTTGATGTTCCTCACATATTTGTGGTAGCTCATTTTTTATTTGATTGTTTGCTTAGTTTTATTTAATTTTTTTAAAATTTTGATATTTTATTTTCATTTAATTCATATCTCGATACCTTATACAAAGTTAGGTTCACTTAGTTCTAATTAATTCCTTGTGGGATCGACACCTTTAATACTACAAGTTTACAATTCGTATACTTGCAGATATTGGGGGTTTTATTAGAAGTAAAACTTGCTCATCAAGTTTTTGACGCTGTTGCTAAGGCACTAGCTTAGGACTAGTTGAATTCCTTTGTTTTAAAGAATTTTCACCAATTTTTTTGGTTGTGGTATCCAATCATAAGAGATATGAAAAAAAAGGAAAGTTTGGGTACAAAGTTGAAGACACATCGATTTGGACATCGCAAGGCAATAATGAAGAAACCAAAAAGTTAAATGCCAAGAAGAGATAAAAAGAATTATGATGGAGGAAATGTATCATAGGAAGCAAAGGACCTTGCGAACTTCAATGAGACATAATTTGGTCGGGGAAGTAATCATCCTTATTGGAATACTTATAAATCTGGGGTGGCAGAATCACTTAGATTTCTTTTGGTCTAACAATGCAAGAAATCAAGTGGGAATTCAAGGTTTACTAGGATTTCAGCAAGATGAGTCTAGTTCATGGGATTTTAAATTGGACAAGATCATGGAAAAGCTTATAAACATGGAAGTGGCCCAGAAGAGACTAGAAGGGAAGTTTAAGTAAGTAATGGAAGTTCATGCCTCTTCCATTCATAACCTAGAAGTTCAAATGAGCCAGCTTTACAGGGAATTTTGTAAGAGAAGTGTGGAAAACTTTCTGAGCAATATGGAAGTAAACCCAAAAGAATAATGTAAGGTTATCATACTTAGGAGTGGGAAAGAGCTAAAAGAACTGTTAGAAAGATAAGCTAAGACACACTTTGTAGAAAACCAAGAGAAGAAGAAAAGGCATGAAGGCAAGAATGAAGGTCCTCCATACATTCTTCCTCCAACTTACACATCGAAAATACCATTCCCACAAAGACTTCAGAAGAATGAATTGGATGTACCATTTACAAAATTTGTGAAAAAGCTAAATAAATGGCCAATTTACTTGGCTTTTGTGGAAGTTTTGAAAAGCAGGCCCAAGTACGCAATGTTCCTTAAAGAAATAGTTTCTTAGAGAGGACCAAAATTGTCTGCTATTTTTTGGTATACCATTTTTGAACACCAAAAAAGCTTTGTTAGATGTCCATGAAGACAACCTCATCCTTCGGATTGGAGATGAACAAGTGAAATTCAACATGAATAAGGTATTAAAGAATCCAAAGGAGGGTAGCTCATTGATGAGAATTGATAAAGTCGAATCTTTAAAAGAGTGAGAAAAAGAAGAACATATGACATTGGAGATTAGGTTTAAAGAATATGAGGAAGTTGTCGTTCAAGAAGTTGATGAAAAAATGATAGTGGAGATAAAGATTAAAGAAGATATAAACATCTTTGTTCATGAAGTGGAAGAAGAAGAGGAAACGAAGGTAGCAGACCAGACCACGATCGTGGCTCCCCCAACAACTTTTGTCACGATCGTGGCCTATGGAACATGACCGTGAGCTTACGTCTGGGTCCGAGCTTCTTCTGATTCTCCTTCGTTCTTCCATATCTATTCTCAAACACTAACAAATATATCAAGGCACGTTAAATAAATAAAATTAAAGCACAAAAGTATGTTCTAACCCATATAACACTCAAAACACAAACATTTAACTAAATAAGACAATCCTAACCTAAACATACACTAATCATTCAATTTAACAACTAAACACATACTAAACAACCCATTAAAAAATTATGCAACCTATCACTATTAACATCCCCACATTTAAAATTTTTCTTGTCCTTAAACAAAGACAAAAGAAGCAAAACATAAAACACAAAACACAAAACACACCTAACAATAAAACACACATATGCAACAATGGTACAATGGTGTTAAAATTGACGAAACAAATTTAACTATAAACACGATCCTTCAAGTTTTTCTAACTTATTAACATATGAAATCTATGTCTAAGTACTTTGGACTAAATATACATACTAATTAAGACTTAATTACATGTTCAATTACTCCTATCACTTACACACAAGCATTAATAATTTGTTAGTTAATCAAAATTGTAACTATCTCTTTTCATAAGAAATCAAGCTATTCATAAGATCAGTAGGATATATTAAACAATACATTATTTTTGTTAATTTTATCAATATGAACCTAGACTTTTGATGCGAAGGTAAATATTTATGATGAATGTCCCTCGGTTACTCAACTAGGCCATGTTTTTATTAAACAACTTGGTTGGAATGTCATTATAACCTTTTGACGTGAAGGCAAACATTTGTGATAAATGTCCTTCAATTACTCAGCTACATCAGATTCTCAACTGGCTCCTAGCTCTACCTGATTTGTTTCAAAAGGGCTAGCAGAATAGTTATTTATTTAAGATTTACACATATTTTTTGCCTACCTCATTTCTTAATCTAATAATTCTCATGAAAAGATACTAATGATGATACTTATTTGATTGACCTCAAATTATAAATGAATGTGGTAAATTCCTAAAGTGAATAAACTAACATCGTATCCGATTTAACATGCATATTTAACCGAAACAACCTAAAATATTACTTTCATAAGCTAATAAATTTTAGCAACATAAAAGACTATGCTCAAAGCTAAATCGATTCCCTTAAGTCCTGGCCATTTACACATTCACACGAATCACATCATGCAGCAATCCTAAACAAAACTAACATACCACAAGAAAAATTCACATTCAAATAAAAACATATAATGCATATAACCACCCTCCCCACACTTGGACAACACATTGTCCTCAATGTGAGAAGAACAAACAATAATATATAAGGTGGGAATAAAAATAAAGAAACAAAAGAAATATGAGAACAATTGAAAATAACAATAAAAATAAAAGACAAAGGTTAGAGTATAAAGCTATCATGGTGATTGAGGTGGTGATGGTGATGGTGATGGTGTTGAGACCAAATACATTTGATACCTAGATTGCTTTCCTTTCTTATAATTGATTCAAGAGAGTAAGAGAATTAGTAATCCAACCCATTCCGAATCATTAAGACCTATTAATAGAATTTAAAACAATTTTAACTACACAACAATTTAAAGCTAACTACTAAATGTGCTAAGTTATGGTCATTAACTTGACCGTGCATCCTTGGAAGTGTGTTCAATTGTTCGAAAGAAAGGAATTACTTCCTTTTCCTTGAAGATCACTTCTCCAAGATATGGTTTGCAGCGATGCTCATTGATCTTAAAGGTCTCCCTATTTGAGTTTTCCAATTCAAGGGCTCTATGAGAAAACACTTGGGTGACTGTAAAAGTTCTACTTTATCGTGACTTAAATTTTCCTAGAAATAGTCTCAGTCTCGAATTGTATAACAAAACCTTATCCCCGACCTTGAATTCCCTTAGCTTCAAATGAGAATCATGCCACTTCTTTACCTTTCCTTTATAAAGTTTGGCATTGTCATATGCATTGCGGAGAAACTTATTGAGTTCATTGAGTTGAAGGAGACTCTTTTCACCAGACTGCTTTTGGAGATGTTACTTACTTGTTGACAGCGATCGCACTGTGCCACGAAAGCTTGATCATCCTTGAACAAGTATGGTCAATAAAATCCACACTTGAGTACTCGAGCTGCCATTTTGTTTGCTCCACAGTGGCCAACATATTGAGTTTCGTGACACTGTGTTAATGTATCTAACACATCATCTTACTAAACCATCATCACATGTTCCATATAAGATTGGTTCATCCTATAGATATTGGGTACATTCATGCAAGAACCGTCTCTACTGTTGATATGATAGATCAAAGGGAAGTTTCCCTCTAGCAACATAATTTGTGATATCAGTGAACCATGGTGTTGCTAGGTTGTTAAGTAACATCAGGGTCTCATCAGGGAAGTTCTCATTAATATCATCACTTTGTTCACATTCTTATCCCTCTAAATGTAATAGATGGTCTGCGACCACATTCTCTGCTCCTTTCTTATCTCATACTTCTATATCAAACTCTTGTAATAGTAGCACCCATTGATTAAGTCTCTATTTTGCATCTTTCTTGGAAAAAAGATATTTTAAAGCAGTGGTCAGTGAATACGATCACTTCAGACCCCAAGAGGTACGACCAAAACTTGTCACACGCATACACCACTGCGAGTAATTCCTTTTTTGTGGTGATGTAATTAAGTTGAGAACCTGTAAGGGTCTTGCTTGCATAGTATATCACATGCAACATTTTGTCTCTCCTTTGACCCAATACACAACCTGTAGCTTGGTCGCTCACGTCATATATGACCTCAAATAGAGTGTCCAATTCGGTGGCGTTAAGAATGAGGTTGATGTTAATGCCTCCTTTAATTGATTAAATGTAGAGAAACAATTCTCATCAAAGAGGAAGGGCACTTCCTTGACTAACAAGTTTGTCAAAGGTCTTGTAATTTGCTGGAAATACTTAATAAAGTGATGGTAGAACTTAGCACGACCTAAGAATGCGCGCACTCCTTTAACGTTGACTGGGGGTGGGAGTTTCTCTATAACTTCAGTTTTTGCTCTATTTACTTTAAATCTTTGGTGTAAAATTTTTTGCTCGAGCACTATGCCCTCCCACACCATAAAGTGACACTTCTCTCAATTTAGCACTAAATGCGATTATTTAAATATTTGGAGTACCCTTTCCAAATTGGTTAGACACATTTCAAAAGAATCTCTAAAAAATGAAAAATCATCTATAAAAACTTTCTTTATGTTATTGATCATAATTGTGAAGATAGACATCATTCATCTTTGAAATGTGGCTAAGGCATTGCATAATCTGAAAGGCATCTGTCTATACACAAAGGTACCATAATGACATGTGAATGTGATCTTTTCTTGATCCTCAGGGTAGACGAATATCTGATTATACCCCAAGTAACCATCCAAGAAGTAGTAGAAGGAATGACCGGCCACTCTTTCTATCATTTAATCTATGAATGGGAGAGGGAAATGGTCTTTTTTAGTCACCTTGTTGAGCTTGCGATAATCTGTGCACAGTCTCCATCCTGTGACTGTTCTTATTGAAATTAATTATCTTCTTTGACTCTTTATGACAATCATTCCACCTTTCTTTGGTACACACTATATCGGGTTGACCCATTAACTATCGGATATGGGATAGAATATCCCCTCATCTAAGAGTTTTACTATTTTTTTTGTTAACCACTTCTTTCATATGAGGGTTCAACCTATGTTGACGTTCCCTCACCGCTTTACATCCTTCTTCAAGGTTTATTGGATGCTTACAAACATTTGGGCTTATACCTCGAATATCATATATTGGCCATCCTATGGCTTTCATCCGCTTCCTAACAATAGCAACCATCTTACTCTTTTGTTTCCCATCCAGTTAGTTAGAAATGATGATAGGTAAAGTTTGACCTTCACCTAAGAAAGTATATCTGAGATGGGTAGGTAACGGTTTAAACTCTAAAGTGGGTGGTCTCTTCGTGGAGGGTGGTACGGGAGCTTTAGTTTGGACTAATATGTCTTGATGAGATTGAACACCCGGCTCCTCCATCTCATCTTCTCTTTCAGACTCAACCTTGTTTGCCTTCTCAGCTTCATGATTTGTCTCCACTTATATTGATTTTACTTCTGCAACACAACTCTTTACTTGTTCTTACATACTTTCATCCATAATGTCAATTTTCATGCATGCGCTACTTTCCTTCGGATTCTTTAAAGCGTTATTCATATTAAATTCCACTTGATCCTTACCAATCCGAAGTGTCATTTTTCCTTCATTAACATTGACTAATGCTTTTGCTGTGTTCATGAAAGGTTACCCAAGAATCAATGAACAGGTCTTATCCTTTTCAAAATCAAGAATCATAAAGTCCATAAGAATAATAAACTTATCCATTTGCATCAAAACATCTTCCACCACTCTAAACGGTTATTTTGATAGATTGATCACCCAACTGAATTAGCATTGAAGTTGACTTCACCTCACTAAGCCTCAATTTCCTGAATATCGACAAAGGCATAAGATTGATACTTGCTCCTAAATCGTAGAGGCACTTTGTGAATTCAAATTCACCAACCACAAAGGGTATTGTGAAACTTCCTAGATGGCATCTGGTTGGTGACTATGGAACTACAGATGCCAGTCAAAGCTACCGTTTGGTTCTTATCCCAAGTACGCTTCTTCGTTAATATGTCCTTAAAAAACTTATCATATTTGGGCTTTTGTTCTAAAGCCTTGACGAATGAAAGATTTATCTACAACATCTTTAATTTCTTTATAAATCTCATAAATTATGCATCCATTTTTAATCTATTAAAAACCTCAATATGTTGCAAATGCACAAGTCATGGGTGTAGTATGTGAGGTGTTAATCCCTCTTGGAGTTGTCGATCCCTCGAGGAGTTGTCGATCTTATCTAATTCTAAGTTATCTAAGGCCTAAAGAATTATTAAAATGAAAATAAAAACTAAATAGAAAATTAAACACATGAATATGAATGATAGAAAGTTAATTTGTAAAATTAACAAAAAAGAAATCGAATATTGAGCACCCCCAAATTCATAATGGAAATCACATAAGAAAAATTACCAAATTATGAGAAAGGGATCTATCCTATTATCAATGCTAACTTAATCACTTTTGTGTTAGTATAGTATTGGTTCTAGACTATCGAAAGGTGGATTACTCTCTCACGAATTATAATCATTAAGCACTAATTAATAAACCCTAATTAAGTCAAAACTAAGCCAAGTTATCGAAAATGTCATCCCTCGATTAACAATTAACCTATAACCTAATAAACTCTTAAGCCTTATAATAAATAACATGGTCTCACATGAGATCTCTCTCTGTATAACTACTAATTTGATTATTTGCACGATCTATTAGGTCGTTTAACTCTCATTAACCAATCCAATCATTTGCATTTAGTTTACTTTCTCGATTTATTACCGAAGCATAAAGTTACAACAAATAATCACAAAACCTAAATGAATTAACAAAAAACAACTATATTAACATTGAATCAAGTTTAAATCCCTAAAGAAAATTTAGAACATCATTATCAATCCCAAATCCATTAACATCATCATATCCATCTTACACATTTAAAGGGAAAAATAACAAGATGAAGAGAAAATGTCCTTTGGACATGATCGGGATAGCTCATGAAAACAACAGTAGTAGCATCAAAAGCCTGCTCCTCTCTCCTCTTATTCCTCTTCTCTCTTTTCTTCTTCTTCTTTCTTCTTGGAGTTTCCCAAAGTGCAGAAATTGGAGCCTATAGGTTTCTTTTTCTTTCTTTATATAGTCTTTTCTATTTTAGGTAAACCCTAGGATTTTCCCAGTCCAAAAAGTCCTAAATGTCCATAGGTAAGTCGTATTCAGGAGGTTGTCTATCCTGTCTGTCACGCAGGCTATGATCGTGGCACTTCATTTAGCTCTCTGTCACGATCGTTACTCCCCCTAAATGCTTCTGTTATGATAGTAGCCTATGGGCCACCATTGTGGGCCTAGGTCTAACTCCGTACTTCCTCTAATTCTTCTCCGTTCTTCCATATATGTTCTCAAACACTAACAAATACATTAAGGCACCTCAAATACACAAAATTAAAGCACAAAAGCATGATCTAACCTATATAACACTTAAATCACAAACATTTAACTAAACAATATAATCCTAACCTAAACATGCACTAATCATTCAATTTAACAACTAAACACATACTAAACTACCCACTAATACATTATCAACCTACCACTATCAGTAAGCACAATTTTTCCAGATGAATTAATTATTTAATTTTTCAAAAAATTTCTAAAAACAAAATTGAAAGTAAGGATGTCACCTTTGCTAGTACTCCTTCTTTGATGCAATCAACTAATAATCCCAGACCATTTTTTAGTTGTAATAGAGATGCTTAAAAATCTATTTCCAAATGTAATAAAAGAAGTTGCATTGAAAGAGATGATGATTAATGGATTCTGGCTTTTGGTTACATAAGGCAAAATGATTTGGTATGTTATGGTTGCCTTTTAGTCTATCTAGAGTGTTAAGTTTTTGTTGGCATACAAGCTAAAGAACAAAAGAAACTTTAAGACTAGTATACTTAAACTACATTAGTTATACCAATTCACCTTTAGGGCTTTATTTATCAAAAGTCGCTTATAAGTGTGATTGGTGAAACATCTAGAAGAGTGTCTCATCTAGTAAATAGAGTCCTTTTAATTCCTTAGAGCATTGAGATCATTAATGCTAGAGAGGAGACTCTTATTACTCCAATTATCATTCCAAAAACTTGTTTTTAGAGCCATTACCAATCTTATATTTGAGTTCCAACCTAACTTGCTCTCAAATTGAAGATGTGTAACATAGTCTAGGAGGTGTTATTACTAGGATTGATATTCTAGAAATTCCCTTACTTTATGTAGTGAACATTGGTCTATCCTACCCAAAAAGCTTGATTATCTATTAGAATTCTCCATATTCGCTAAATCAATAAAACTCTATTGGTGATTCTAATTAAACTAATTCCTAAACTCCCTTCCTAATTTGGTAAATAAATGTCAGTCTATTGTTAATCATTTTGCAAGCTTTATAATTTATAGCCTTCAAAATAACATAAGCGCACGGGTCCTAATTTGTAATAGGTAAAGGGTTGATCCCACAAGGAAGGTCAAATAATCTAATCCTATGTTATCTAAGGCTCGAAAAAATTAATAAAATGAAAATAAAAATTTCAAAGAAAAGTAAATACGAGAATAAGATTTGAAAGAATTTAATTTGTAAAATCAACATAAAAGAAATTAAAATTGAGCAACATAAAAGTAACAAAGGGAATTAACCAAGAAGTATTACCAAATTATGAGAGAGGGGATTTTCCCTATCATCAATGCTAATCTAGTTAATTATGTGTTAATGTGGTGTCAGGTATAGACTATCGTAAGGTGGATTACTCTCTCTCGAGTAATAGTCATTGAATCCTAAATCATAAACCTTAATTAAATTATGAAATTTGCAATCTCTCAATTAAGAAAAGACCCATAACTCTAATTAGATCTTACGCCCTCTAATAAACTATCGAGTCTCACACAGGATCTCTCTCTATATAATAACTGATATGATTAATCACGTGGTCTATTGTATCACTTAACTCTTATTAATACAACCCAATCATTTTTATCCAGTTCACCCCTCAGTTTATTACTGAAATATGCAAATACTACAATTAATCACAACACCTAATCATAATAACATATAAGTAACTATATTAGCAGTGAATTAAGTTCAAATCCTGAAGGAAAAGTTAGAACATCATAAAAAATCCAAGAATCATCATCATACAATCCATCATTATCTTAATCATTAAATGAATGAAAATAAAGATAGAAAGGAGAAAGAACTTAGATCGGATAATCCAGGGAGGCAGTAGCATCAGAAGACCCGCTTTCTCTCTTCTTTTCTTCCTCTTCTCTCCCTTGAATCTTTCCTAAAAATGGTAGAAGTGGAGGCTCCCTTTTAGGGTTCCATCTCTTTCTTATTTATAGTATTTCTATTTTGATCAACCTAGGGTTTTTTCTGGGTCTCAAAGGTCCAAAAAGCTCCTCACAAACTTAAGTCTGGAAGGCCGTTCGCATCTATCTGCACGCAGGCCACGATCGTGGCCCCACTGTTTGGCTTTCTGTCATAATCGTGGCTCATTAACCATGATTGTGGCCCTCTGTTTTGGTTCGACCCTCTATAGAATCCCCTCAATTCTTAGATACTTATCCTAAAACACAGCAAACACATCAAGACACCTCAAACACATAAAATTGAAGCTCAATCGTGTTCTCTAACCTAAAAAACACACAAAACACAAATACTTAACTAAATAACAAAATCCTAAACTAAACATGAACTAAACATTCAATATAACCACTACACACATACTAAACTACCCACTAAAACATTATACAATCTACAACTATCATCCATTTTACTTTTTCCATTAATCTTCTTGTAGTTTCACTTGACCATAAGAAATTCCTCTTTGTTTGTTCTAAGGTTTTGACTACATTTTTCATAAAATATCATATGAGAAGCCAATACATATACATACTACTGATTATATAGTTGATTAGCTGGGTTTTGCCTACAAAGGACATGCTCTTATTACACCATTTGTTAATTCTTCTTTGAAATCTTTCAATCAGAGGATGGAATACATAGGCAATGTCCCTTTAGAGATTGGAATGCATAAGTATGTGAATGGATGTTTTATTACTTGGAGTCTTTTTAGGTTTAATAACCAATTGGTAAGATGTTTAACTCCTATTGAGTCAAACAACTTCCTCTTAGCACTATTCATTTAAAGACCTAAGAGATCATTAAGGGTACAAATAGCTGACATTAAGTGAATTCTCTTTTTTATTGCATTGATGAAAATATTTGAAGTCCCTTTCCTATTGAATTAGATGATTGACAAGTCTATTGAGAAACTCCTTTATAGGAGTAAACAAGTAAAAAGAGAAGGTTTGCACCTTTAACAAGCTTTTTAAGCTCATAATTCATTAAAATGCTATAGGATACTGTTAAAACGCATTGCTCAATCCAATTTATGAATTTTATTGGAAATCCAAATGTTGTATAGGCATCTAGTATAAAACTCTATTTTATTAAGTCAAATATTTTATAAAAGTCAATCTTGATGGTATAAATTTTTTTTAAAATTTTTCCTACTATAATTTTTAAACAATTATAATTTTATTACCTATTTGTCTCCCTTTGATGAAGGCTCCTTATGCAAGATTGATATAGGGACTAATAATATCTTTAAGCCTAGAAATAATGATCTTGGAGATGATCTTATAAACAATGTTGCAACAAGAAATAGGCCTAAATTAGTTTAAGGAGGGGTTTGGGACTTAGGAATGAGATTTATGAAGGTCGTATTGAGCCCGTTTAGCTTTTTACCTAGATTGAAGAATTTTAGCCCCATCTTAGCTATAAATCTTAGGTGTGTAGCTAAGTTTTGCTTTTTAAAGCATTTAAGTCATTAAGGCTAGGAGCTTTATTGGGTTAATAGAAAATAAATCTTTTTACACATCTATAACACAAACTGGTCTAAACTAAGATCCACCGTATTATTAGTGATTTGTTCAGAGATGAAATATTTGAGGGCTTGCATAGAAGATAAGTAATTAAAAGGAGTACTAAGAGTCTTGGTAAAATAGTTTTAAGTTTCCTGTAAGATTTCATATTGAGTGTAAATCCTAAGTCCATCATTTTTCTAAATGGAAGCAATCCTATTGAGGTTTCTCCTAGAAAGAACAAATTTATAAAAGAAGCTAAAGTTCTTGTCTCCATCATTGAGCCATTGTATTTTTGATCTTTGCTTCAAAATAGAACAGTTCACCTCCACTACTTTGGCATAATCTAGGGGTACATATTTCTTCTCCTCTTACTTTCAAATATCCTTTTAAAAGGAGAAAAGAATGTTTTGAGCTGCAATTAGCTTGGCTTTATTGTTAATTACTGCCTGATGGGTGTTACAAAAGGTCTTAGTATTAAGAAGCTTAAGTTCCTCTAAGATTTTATAGATTTTACTTATACAGACGAAGGATTTGTACCTAAGAAAAACATAACATGATCTTTTAAACATTGCTAACTCAAAACCTTCAGCTTGCACTAAGAGGTTGTTGAATATAAAAGGGTTATTTATATAGAGCAATGCATTAAGTCTATATACTTCTATAATAGTATGATCTGTGAATAATGAATTGTTAAATAAAGCTCTACTTTATGGGAAAGCAATTAGCTATTGAGCATTAATAAGGATCCTTTCATATTTTTCCTAGTAAATAATCTTCCTTGTTACTTATTATTCTAAGTGTAGAAATGCCCCTATATCTTAAGATTAGTGGCTTCAATATTGCTTACATAATGGTTGAGATCATCAGTATGGTTTCTAAGTCAAGCATTTCCATCAGCTTTAGAGAAGTGAATTGTACCATTGAATTCACCAAAGATGATATAATGACATTTCATACCTAAATTGATATCCTTTAGCTTATTCCATAAGGAAGTTCTTTGGAAAGAAATTATAAGCATAAATAAAGGAGATATGAATGATATTGTTGATATGCAAGATCAATGTAAAGGTGAATAAGTTGATTAAAAATCAAGTAGTAAAGAGTTTCTTATCTTATCTAGATGAAAAGTAATCACAATTTTACCATTATAATGAGATTGATGATTAGAGACAATAGGCTAATTCTTCTTTAAGAAGTTAGAGTTCCTACAATTGATCTCCTTGAGCTTTGTTTCCAAAAAATCGATTAAGAAGGGTTTAGTATCGTGTAAATAATCATGCACTATTTTCTATTTTTTAGGGGGCAATTAAGCCCTCTTACATTATAGGAGATTAAAGATATTATGAGAAGGAGGATTAGGAGTTGCTTCCCCTAATTTTTGTGTTGGGTTTTCTTCTAGTAACATGTTTGAAGTCAATATCTTTATTGTAGGTAACTTGATGCTGAAAAATAAGAATGTCTTTAGGCTCAGGAATATTGATCAGCATTTTGTTGCATTTGGAATAAGGCTCACTTGCATAGTTGGTATAGAGTTCTGTCTCATTAGGAGAGAAGTAATAACGGTCACCTTATTAAGTGGAGTGGGAGAAGAAGAATTCCTATGATAAAGCGATCTTTGGTCCTTTTGGGAATGAGACATCTTTGGCTCATCAAGCATGAGATTAGAATGCCTATTATATGAAGCTAGAGGCTCTTAGTTAAAAGAATAGTTAAGATTACTAGCATCTTGAACCTTAATCATAAGATCGACCTGCAATTTTGGAGAATCTATATTCATGAGTTTAAGATAATCCCTCCTTTTAAATCTCTTACTAATAGGTACCTCTTTTTTACCCTATTGAATTTAACTTGGTTTCTATTGATATATAACCATAGCCAAGTCCTCAAATAGTAAGCGATCTTCTCCCAACTTAATTGAGGAATGACTTCTGGCATTTTTGTTATATATCAACCATGAAACATATCCTAGTATAATTCACTCTTTTTATCTTAATTATTGCCTCATCCATGCACACTAGTTTACCTTCATAACTTTTTTGATAACTTAAGCCTTTTATGGTCTAATAATCTAAAGGTACATTGTGAATATTAATCCACAATGAAACCTAACTCTCTATAATAGATTATTTAACTAGATATTAAGTTTTCACTTCTAGAGAAAAAAAGGCTAATTATTGAAGATCCAAGTTCCTAATTCTAAAATATTTTTGAGAGCCTTCCTCCAAATCAAATTTAAAAGAGAATAAGGTTATTTTTATTAACCAAAACGTCTTTTAAATTAATCTTCTTTTTACAATAATTTGACCAAGAGTTGATCAGAGGAAAGGTTGGTCTTTTATTTAGAAAGAAGCCTACCAGAGTGGAATCCCATTTTGTGGCTCCAACTCTTAAAACATAAAAAGGGCGTAACTATAAAAGTCCCATCTTCTCCTTAGGTGGGTAGTACTAAAGTAGGTCCAAGAAAGAAGAGTCACATAAAATCTACAAATTAGGTTGAGAAGAGCTGGTTGAGTGACTTAAAGAGGAAGAGGATGTGATATGAGTAGTGGAAATAAAAGGAGGGCTGAAACTAGGTGTAGAAGAGATATAACTTAAAGGAGGAAAGGCTTCAAAGGACAGGTTGGAGCCAGGGAATGGGAAGATGAAAAGCTCAACATGAAAAAGAAGAAGAAAATGATGGAGGGTAATATTAAAAAAATTAAAAAATCATTACAAAATATGCAATGACTATGTGTGAGAAGAGGTGAAAAGGAAAAAACAGAAGGAAAGAGAGGAGCCAACAAATACTAAGAGCTTTAGGGGAAGAAGCTAATCTAAGGAACATAAAGAAAGAAAGAAATTAAGGTAAAAGGAAAGGAGAAGGAAACAAGGTTAGTAACTTTAGAGGAACAAAAGTAAAAACTAAAAGAAGAACTGGAAACATCCACTAGAGAAGGTAACACAAGAGAAAGGATGATTGGGATAGAAAAACGAGACTAAAGAACTAAAGCAAAGAAGTTAAAAGCTAGACAAGAGGGAACAAAAAAACTTTAACCATATGGAAGGGGATTAGAGAGAAACAAGAGTTGCGGTCACTAAGCTTCTAAAATGTTGTAATTGTTAAGGTTATTTATAGTAAGCCATGTGGAAATAAGTAATAACTATTATGTATTACTCACTTATATGTTTATCTATATTGAATTTAAAATAAACTCATTATTTAATTAATAGTTAGGAGTAATATTAAGTATTTTCACAAAATTTAAATAAGTCCTTAATGAATAAGCTAACCTTTATTTTTAGTAATAATTTATAAAACATCACTTATTTGGATGGAATCAGTATTGATGTCAAAATTAAAGAATTTACTATGATAATAATAATAAGGGATATTTATATTGTAAGAAAAATTAAATAATTGACTTACTAAGTTCTAATATGTTAATGGCTAATTTATGAGTATTTGGTAACAATAAGGTCTAATATGCTAATATCAAAATATTATGATTATTGAAAATTTAAATTGTTAAGGACTTATAAACACCCCTTTCCTTTTACCTAATTGTCATACACCACCTAAGGACTTCTAAAATTAGACTAGAGTTTCTTTATTAAGACATAGTCTTTCTTCCACCTCAAGTTGTATAATATGGTTTTGGATCATATAATTAATTGAGCTATTTCCTTTCTCTTATAATATTCAAATCTATTGTTATTCAATTAATTATAAATATATAATTTGTAAAAATTAATTTAATGAGACTAATAAAGTATCATTCCAATGGGCAATATGTAAATTACCATAATGTATTCACCACTTAATTATTTTAGTTATCAAATTAATTTGTCAACTACTAAAGCAAACTATATTACTAAATTAGTTAAAATTGAAACGCATGATAGAAAAAGGTAACAAAATAATGAATTCAATCTAACAAAAATAATGACTTATAGCTAGTTTCAAGGTGTATACCTGAGTTTAAAAAGTAAACTTCGATTGTAGTTAACATGCTATTGCTTATACTTCATCAACTAAACTCATATTACTACTACTTTCTAATTTGTTATGATAATAAGATTAGATCATCCTAATGTCTATATAGTTATCTTACAAGATAATCATATTTATTTAAACTAATCTTATGTTTACACTTGTGATCACAAGTATTAAATTAAACCCATTAAGTTCTATAATAACTTGTAAAACTCTTGCAAACATTCAGTTAATGATGGCAGAAACAATTTCTTTTGGTATGATCACTAGACCCCTTTGGTCCTCTAGCTTTTGTCACTAAGGAAAATCCCCTCCTTTATACATTACACTCAGATATCACAGTTGCTGAAGCATTGCCATGTTAAACCTGTCTACTTTATCTTTAATGTTTGCATCGATCACTTTCTTGCTAAATATTGTCCTAAAGACCTCTAAAGAAGATGTAACCCATTGGCTATATAAACTTTCTGGTGCCTTCTCTAATGCATCATGTTGGTCCCTCTTTAGAAGCACCAATCAAATTGTATTTTGGCATAAGCTCATATTGTACAAGCACAATTCTCCCCAACAAACTTCCCAAAATTGATAGAATAACACACTTTTCTGCTTTACCAAATTGGTTTATTATGTGCAATTCTTCTTCTAAAAACATAGAACATATCTTTTTTCAATGCCAATAGAGTCAATACATTTAAAAGGAAATCATTCAACTTTGTCATCAAGATAACCCACCATACTCTTGTTCATACATTATCAAGTGATGTGGTGAGGTACAAATGAAACATAAAGGAGATCTATAGGCGCTCAAAGTAGCTTTCAATTACCTAGTTGCCGATATTTAGGAAGAAATAAATAATAGGATATTTAGTGACTCTTTCAACTCCAATGAAACTACTTTACAAACTTGTGCATCAAAATCCGATAGCATATCTTAGCATACGAAGATAATCACTGCTTTAGCACCCAATGCCAAATCACTTAGAGAATCAACTAGCTTAATGACCCTAAATTGTCACTTTATATAATAGATAATCACTTTGATGTAATAGCTATCTAGTCTTTGTTTGTATAGTTTTTATAATAAACTTTTGTGTACACTTTCCTCATATTATTAATACATTCTTCTTTTCAGAAAAAAAAATAACTTGTAAATTCAATTTAATAATATTATAAATTCATGTTCCACGTATAAAAATGTTTTAATGTTAAGATACTTCCATCTATATTTGTTATATTATGGACTAACATTACACTTTCACTTTCACTCCATTATGTAACATCTCAAATCATACAGAAGGTTATCCAGCTTTTAAAAGAATTAAGTATCAAAGATAATAGATAAAGATACATGCATCATCATTCAATCATAGGAAAATAAAAGAATTTACACTATAAACTGTAGATTAACCTCTTATTAAAACAAAAGAATAAGCAATTATATTTAACATATTTTAAAAATATGGTAAATCAATATTAAATATTATTAAAAATATTAAATGGAAAAGGATGATTGATATTTAAAGCTAATAAAATAGAAATGGAAGAACTATACAAATTAGAGTGGATAAACTTCCATAGTGCTTCCTTTTTACTCTTTTGACTAAATTAGATTTAAAATATCTTTAAGAAGGTTGATTACTAATTAATACAAGTGATACTTAAGGTAAAACTCTCATAAGTATGAATTGCAAAAAGGAGAGAGAAATAAAGGCTAAAATTGACAATACAAAGTTGCTCTTGAAGTAGGATTTTTCTCTATTGAAAACTTATTCAAATTTTTTAGAACACCTACTCCACCTTTTTTTTTGCCATAAATTTGGATATATTTATAACTCTTTGATTCGAAAATGCAAGTAATAGGCTGTTTGGTTTCACTTCTTTTCCTATTATATTTTTTAGTTTTGTTTCTTGTTTTTAGTTCATATGTTTGAAAAAAATTGTTTAGTTTTTTATGTCAATGTAGTTATATCTTTATTATTTATGATAATTAAATATTACATAAAACTTAAAAATAAATTAGTTTTATGAAAAAATTAGGTAAATAATTTTATTTTAATCTATTA
>JAOQML010131996.1:0-17041 GCA_027568935.1 Erythroxylum urbanii | reverse complement strand
AAATAAAAACATCAGATTCACTCCAAGTACAAAAAGTTATTGAAAACAATGTCGTTTACTAAATACATAAGTATAAGATTTATTTGAGATTCAATTCTATTATGCATTACCTAGGTTCAAAATTCACATACAAGTCATCATACATGTCTTCGGATGTCCTAATCCCATTTGAGAGATATGGTTTCCCCAACTCACATTAAAAGAAGGTGTACACTGCTTTGACTTCAACAATCCCTTGTACGAGCTTCTTAATCAACAGCTCCCGAGTCTTTATACATACAAATGTAATGTATTTACTACTCAAACATATAACTCATATTTATACACCATCACATTAGTGTATAAAACACAATATCATTATTTTTTTAAGCTATAGGATTCGGCCATTAAGCTTCCCACATGGTTACTTCCCTTATTTTTCACATAAGCTTTCTTTTGCATTTTCCAAGGCATTTAATGCCTTCATCCAATACTTACATATTTAAAACCATAATTGAGCACATTTTTTTATCCAAGAACATTAGGCCACTACTCATCAATCTAAGCAACAATTCAAGTTTACTCTAAGTAAACATGAAAGCCTCTTTCCAATGCACACTATCAAAATCCTTAAATCTTAAGCCAAGTTCACTTAGGCATTTTATCAAACACCCAAAGGAATAAACTTGAAAGCCTCCTTCCAATGTACATCTTCCTCATTTTTCATCATCAATTCACATTATACATACAAAATCAACATCATAGAGTTCATTTAAACCATCAATTTCAAAAGATATTTAAAACTTCACAAACTTGCACCAAAGATAGGGCATTTCGATTTTAGCTTAAGGAAGCTTCTCCATGACTCATTTCATTCATCTAAACCATGTTTCATGCATATTCAAGCATGGAGAACAACATATCTTAACACTAAACTCAAAATTATAATGTAGAGAGAGCTAAGACAAAATTTACCTAAACTTGCCTTTGGTGATATCTTAAAATCCTTTGAGAATTTCTCAAATATAATGAGAGATTTGAGTTCCTTGATCCTAAATTAACTTAGAATACCTTGGTTTGGATTGGAGAATAAAAAAAATGGTGGAAATTAGGTGATGGCTGAAAGTGTTCTTCTTCTTCTCTCTTCTCCTTTCTTTTAATTAAAACAAAGTGTTTTAATGCTAAATGGTGGGGGGTGCATGACCACACACAAGGAAGAAGGGTCTAGAATATTGACTCTTCTTTGACCAAACATGGTGAATTTACCTATTTGCACTTAGTTTATGTGAAATTACCATTATACCCTTCAAACTTTTCCTAAATTTGCAATTAAGCCCAAAATTTGATAATGATAAAAAATTTTATTTTTATTTTGGTCCTCAGACTTTTTAAAATTATAATTAAGCCCCTTGACCTTGTAAAATTACATACTGGTCCTCCAAAATTGAAAAATTACATTTAAGTCCCTTAACTTTTAACAAGTTTTAAATAAGTCCTTATGTACATCAACTTTTCCAATTAAGCTTTCTAAATGTCGAATAAGTCTATAAATCTAATCGCCTATAAGGTATTAAAACAAATTTAATTTGGCCAACATGGCCATATCCATCCAATGGAATCGATTTTACATCCTTAGAAGCTTCTATATCAAAAATCTCTAAGATTTTACATACCGATGAACTTTAAGTTTATGTAAGGGCATATAACATTATATATCACTAGCATATATATACTGAAAGGATTCAAATACATTTTTAAAACTCATATACATCCATGTTTATATAAATATACAATAGCATCTTTAAGTACAGACCAATACAAAAGGGCTCAAAGAGTCTGGCGTTATATAAGTATCCATCCTAGAAATAATAATACATGTGCCTTAATAGTCGTTTAAGTATTTGGTGAATAAATTGAAGGGTGAAGTAGCTCTTCACGCTTCATTATTTACTTTTCTATATTTAGTGCATAATCTCTACCTAGTATTTCCCCCATTAAGATTAACTCACTCTTCTTATCTAGAAATGCCTTCATCTTACTTTTCTTTGGTAATACCAATACAGGGGTTACTTATAAGCTATCAAAAATATGGTAGATCATAACTAAGTCAAGTAAGTTAACAACCTTTTCTTTTATAAAATTTCTAATATTTTGATTTAATCTTCTTGAGGAATATACTACATATTTATGACCTTCCTCTATTAAAATTGTGTGGATGTTGTATAAAGGGTTGATCCCTTTAATGTTAAAAAGTTTTTGTATAAAAGCTTTTCTATGCTCTTGCAGCATTTATAGTAACTTGTCCTTTCATTCATTATATAACCTAGCTACAATTATCACTGATAACTTTTAAGTTATCCTCTACATATGGTTTCATTTCTTGCTAGGATGAATCTACCTCATCTTTATAGTAAGTCTCTTTTTAAAAGGTCTTTATTTTCTTTTAATTAGGTTATTTCTCTCGTAGCTCTTTATCTTTTGAGTTAATTTTCTCTCCTTCAATGATAAATTATTCTAAGATGTCTTTTTTTCTCTTTAGAAAGATATAAAATTTCAATGTCTAATACTAATACATACTAATTAGACTACATTTTTAGTATGATTTTAAGAACACTTTGTTTATGTTAAATGATTTTCATTGGAATCGGTACTTAATTTAATATATTTTTTAATTCCAGACCTTATTTTAGCTCTCCATTAAAGAAGAAAGTAATTTAGTTAAGTTAAAGTCAAGTTAGATAAGTTTTGACTCAATTTTAGAGAAAGAAGTTATAATATGGACCAGAATACAGATCTATGTCTAATTTATGTTTATGGTTAAAAAACATATGTCTAACTTAAATATACCTTTATGATCTACTTTTTTTTTTTTAAAAATAGAGTATATATATTGAAAATGAGTCAAGGAATTGAACAACATGGAGTTATACTCCTTTACCAAAACCAAGCAGCACTACTAACAACATGCTTAACAAAATGACTTCATTTCTGGGTCCTTACATTTACCACATGACAACATTTCTTGATTCCTGAAGGGTCTGGATTAAAAAATAAAATTCCCATCTCCTTTACTTCCCGCTACCCATCATCTTCCTTAATTGGGGTTGATTTCTTGAGTGGTGATGAAGGACTCGTTCCTTAACCAACACTCGTAAGTGAGACAGTTTTGTTTGTTTCTTCCTTCATTGCTTCTTCTTCATCTGATTTCTTTCTTTTTTTCTCAAGTCAAGATTACTGGTGTGATTCTCTCTGTTGCTAGATATGACCTTCCTCAAGGGGCATTAAGAAGGGTCTTTGATTAGGTTCCTTCTTTTATCTTTTTACTCTATATTTTCTTTCTAGGCTAGATTCTCCCTGAGCTGATTTTCTTTTCCTCTTACTTTCCTTTTGTTCATGTCCTTTGTCCTTGCATGCTCTTATGTTGAATCCCTTAGCCTCTTACACATTCAGAGAAGCTCAAATATTTCTGTTATATGCTTAGTTAAGCTATTTCAGAAGGATGAGCTCTTTGAGTTCTCAATTTACTTCTGATGCAAGAAACTCTTTAAGTGATTTGATACCACCAAATCATCTGAGGTTCCTTTGTTTCCACACCCCATATATACATAGCCTTAGGGGTAAGATATAGATCTGTATATATGGGTTCCTAGGGTTTGAGAAATTGGCCAATTTCTGTACTATCTCTATGATTGTATTCTCTAGATATAGTCTTAGGCACATTCTCGATATAGATCCTTATAAATAGCTGCTGTAAGAACATGTGAAGAAGAGATGATCTCTTATTTCCACATAGGTCTGACACAATGGCCATGTTCTGTCCATTTGTAAGTACGACATTTTGTCTACTATATTTAGTCTATTTAGGATTACTAGCCATGATATAAAGGATACTCTTAGAGGTAGAGCCTTACACTAGATAACTCTATGCCATTCCACCTTCTATTTCCTACTTCTTAGCATATCTTTAGTGATACCATTAGTAATTTTATGGATAGGTTACTTTTGCCAGTAGAAAATATCCTGAGAGTTTGGATATGGTTGATAGGATGGTTGGAGATGCCATAATTGTTCAGGAAAGTTCCATGTCCCTTCGTAATCATAGAGCTAAGCTTGAGTTTAAGTGAAGAGGTTTGAGGGCGACTCAAACTGTTGTAGTGGTGTATGAGGGGTCCCAAGTTAGACTAATTATCAAACCATACATAAGTTATTTGTTCGTTCCCAATTGTGCACGTTACATCATCCTTGATTTTGTCCCTCAACTTTAGAACTTAATTGAGAAAGTGCAAGTGTGATATAGATTTTTTAATACTCCATAGACTTCTTTCTTTTAGAAAATAAGAGTGGAGCCATTTTACCCAAAAGGAATTTTTATCTGTGAGAATCCACCATAATCTCTTTAGTATTAATGCCTGATTTGTAATCTTGATAGGGGTAATATTCAACCTTCCTTAATCTTTACGAAAGTAGATTTCAGTCCATTTCACTTTGGTTACCCCTTTGTCCCCATTTGCATGATTCTATAGAAAATTTTTTAGGATTATTTCTATGGACTTAATGATTCCTTAAGAAACAAATATGTGAGAATTCCAATAAATATGTAGAGAATTCAGTACCGATTTTATGAATTGTACCTTCCCCACATAGGATAAAGACTTGTTTACCCAAGAACTAATTCTTTTCTGAATCTTCTCTAGAAGTGGAATACATTCTGCATAAGTAAGTCTTTTAGTAGAGACTGGTAGTCTAAGATACAACAGAGGAGCATGTTTGAATGGCATTCCTATTGATTGAGAGATGAGAGGTCCCAATGCAGTTGCTTTCTTGGATAGTAAGAAATGGCTTTTTGTTGGATTGAACTGTATACCTGAGAAATATTTAAATTTACTAAGAGCTTCCATATAAATTTGTACAGAATCCTTCGTGGCCTTGCAAAATAAAAGTAGATCATCCACAAAACATAGGTTAGTCAAACCAATCTCCTTACACCTCACATGGTATCTAAATTTTGGATTTTTGAGCACTTCTTGCCTAATAAGAGCATTGAGAGTCTTCATACACATAATAAAAAGGAAAGGGGACAAGGGGTCTCCTTGTCTTAGACCTCTTACTGCCTTGAATGATGTGGTAGGAGTTTCCATTGATCAAGATAGCCAAGAAGGAGGATGAAATACATTATTTGATTTACTTGATAAATTTAGAAGAAAATCCATGGGTCGTCAATAATGTCCATAGAAATTCCCAACTCACATTGTTATATGCTTTCTGGAAATCAACTTTGATTGTACAATTTGGAGAATAGTTCAATCTAGAGTAAACTTTAAGGAGTTCTTGGACAGTTCTTGGACAATAAAGATGTTGTCTCCTACATGTTTGCCATAGAGGAATGCACCTTGGTTATTACTGATTAGTTGAGCTAGGATTTTCTTCAGTCTTATAGCAAGTATTTTGGAGATAACCTTATAGAGAAAGTTAGTGCACGCAATTGGTCTAAATTCCCTAAAATTTGTAAGGTTAGAGCATTTAAGGATCAAACAGACAAAGGTTCTGTTGATCCCTTTAAGGAGAATACCCTTGGAGAAAAATTCCATGACTGTTTGTATTACAAAGGGTCCTACTTCTCTATAAGCTTTCTGATAGAAATACCCATTAAAGCCATTAAGTCTAGGGGCTTTAAATACTTCCATATAAAAAACTGCAGCTTTAAGTTTTTTATTTTCTACTGATTTTGTAAGAAAATCCGAGTCAGTTGGTGAGATTTGTTTCAGGGATAGGGATCTGAATTCTTCAACTGTTGCATTAGTATTGTTTGGAGTACCTAGAAGGTCTTTAAAGAACTTCACTACTTCCTTTTGGATTTCCTGTTGTGTCTGTAGCACTGCACCATTGTTGGATGTTATAGACAAGATCTTGTTGCAAATCCTCTTTGTTAAAATTGAGTTAAAAAAGAATTTAGTACAATTATCCCCCTCTTTCAGCCATTGTACTCTAGCTCTTTGTTGTAAAAGGGAACTCTGGTTGTGACTATCCACTAAGAATTATGATAACTTTTGTTGTTCTCTTTCAAGTAACACTGGATCTATCGGGAGAATAACTAGTTGGGCTTGAATAGCCTAGAGTTCAAGTCTGTAGGAGTTTAAGGAATCATTTGTAGGCCTATTAGTAGAGTTAAGAATCTTCAATTCTTGTTTGATAGCTTTCAGTTTTTGAACACAATAGAATTGCTTGGTCTCATTGCATTTATGCTTTTCACCTTTGTTACAAGCCTCATTGGACCCTGGGATACTTACCAGAAAATTGTTGAATCGAAAAGGATAGTGTTTGAATCCTTTTTGGAATAAGTTATCTACTACAAGGGGAGTATGGTCTGAAAAGAGAGGCTCTTTAAAGATAGTAATGTTGTTAGGGAAGGTCTTGAGCCACAAGTCATTTACTAGGGCTCGATCTAACTTTTTCTTGATATGACACTTTGATTGTTGTTTGTTAGACCAGATATAGGAATGTCCCACATACTTAAAATCTGTCACCCCTATCTTTTCAACTGTTTCTTTTAAGTCTACTGTATAGTTTTTTAAATTGCAATGCCCTTGTGCCTCTGATGGGTATAATATGGAGTTAAAGTCTCCATATATTAGCCAAGGTGTGGATATAGTGTTACTTAGGGTCTCCATAGTTCCCTCCTCTAAAACCGAAAATTGCTTGCATAGATGAGTAAAACCTTAATTTGAATATTGTCCTTCAAAAAAGATAATTTTAGATGTATAGCTTGTTCGTTTGAATCAGGGAGCTCTACCTTGAGTTCATCCTCCCTATAGTAAATAATTATTCTTCCAAAAGCATGATGTTGGTAGTTGGTTAGCATGTTCTAGTGGGATCTAAAAACATGTAATTTGGCCAGATTTTCCCTTCTAATTTTGGTTTGTAGTAATCCAAAGATGAGAGGTTTCTCTCGCAAAACAAAGTCCTTTAAAGCTAACATCTTAATGGGACAATGTATTCCTCGTACATTCCCATGTTATAATGGTCATGGTTAAAAGGTTTAGCTTGTGGAGCCTTTCCCTTTGCCCCTCGTGGATCTCTTCTCTCCACTGTATGGAATTCAGCTGTTCCTACATATTCTCTAGGTGCAGTACAACTTTTAGGAGTTTCAAGGATATGAGATTGCAGTGAATCTTTTTTTTTTATAAATTCTAAATTTTTTAAGAAGGGAGTAATATAGTATAACACATATACATGTTAGACCTATGTTAGTCATATTATTTTGAATTTTTAGGGTTTTCAAATATAAAAAGATTAGGGGAAAAGGAGAAATCATTAAGACAAAAATTAGATAATCTTAAGATAAGAAAGGAGCAACTTTAGAGTGAAAGAAAGGGATTTCTATCCTTAATTGAAGAATATTAAGATTTCAAGATCTATAAGAATGAGTTCTTATATTGTATGTTCGTTTTTTCTTATTTTTTGTATGAAATAAATTAGGACAGATCTAAATGAGGATTTGTTTGTATTGATTCTTTAATTTAATGAAGGATCCAAGTTATTTTGAGAACTATTCATAATTACTTATTATGTTTGAATTGAAATTTGCTAGTGATTTGATTCAATTTCGTATTTCATATTTCATATATAGGGATTAAGAAATCATATGTATAAATACATAATGGTATGAATAATAAGCGTTTTATAGAATCCTAAAGATAGGATCACATTACTCTTATATATTAGAGTCATATATAACAAACTAATGCATTCTTAGGAGTTCTAATTAGAAATATATTTCAATCAAAACTTAAGGATATAAGTTGAATTCCTTAAGAAAGAATATGATTATGAATTTGGAATTCCATCGATCTGAGAACCTAGGATTAATAATTGAATCAAGATAAATTTAATTATAGAAAGATTTTAGGGATTCTAAGTCTAGGTCTTGTTTATTGGTTGGTTGTTTTAATCTTATTTATTGCTTTGGTTTTTTATTTTAGATTATCAAGTTTAGTTTAGTTAATCCTTCATTTTAATTTATTCATTCATTTTTTAGATTAAATAATAAAGAGACAATCTTACTAATACTCATAGTCCTTGTAGGAACAATACTCGTATTCATTATACTATACTATAAGAAAGATAGGTGCACTTGCTTATTTGATCTTTAATATAGTTTGAAATGGGAAAAAATCAAATATATTAAAGGTCATCATATGCAATTAAGTGTTCCAATGCATTCAAAATTTTGAATATTAATGTTTTCTCTCTAATCCTAATAGTTAACATTCCTTTATGAAAATTTAGAATAGTTTTGAATATAGTTTAGAGGTACCCTAATATCTGCTTCCATATTTAGAATAACAAAAGAAAATTGGGAAATTAAATTTATCAACCTTAATTATCATATGTTCAATTATTCCCTTATGATGCTTACGAGCATTCTTCATTCAATATAATGTTCAATAACTCCTTCAACTTCTTTTTTTCGCTTAGAATCTCTTTAAGAAACTTAGTACAATGAGGCATTTATAAAATACTTCTAACAAAAGGAATATTGATATGAAGTTGTTTAAAAATCTTAAGGAACTTACCAAATTGGCCATCCCTTTTTACTTATCTTAACCTTATTGAATAATAAATTCTTGGTCAATATTTCCTTACTGATACCTTTAAGCTAGCATGTTCCTTAAAGTTAGGTACAATATCATTAGGTAATGTTCCTTAAGGCCTTTCTTTAATGACATTTGCTAATTAACCTATTATTCCCTAATGGAAACCAAACAGGAAGGGTGAATTCAATATTTTAATTAGGATTAATCATAAAAATTCCAATCTTTGTATAATTTTGCAATACTAGCACAAACTTTAAAAAGTGGTACTAAAATGCTCAAACTTTCAATTTATTATGAAAATAACCCTATGTTAAATTATCCATTAACATTGTTGACATGACATACTATGTCAAATTAATGGTTTCGCCATATAGCTATCAAGTGTTTAATTTTTTCACATAATTTTTTTTATAATTTAGTAAATTTGGGAAAAGAAATTTCCTAATGGACTCTTCCTCCATCTATTCATCTCTCCTCTCCATCAATATTCTTTTGTGCCTAACTATAGTTACCATGCTCCTTCATTATGATAAAGTAAAGCTATAAGATTTGTTCCAATTCTAACAAACCCAGTTATTATATTTTAAAAAATCTTCCTCG
The DNA here is from genome assembly GCA_027568935.1 of Erythroxylum urbanii. NCBI lineage: Eukaryota > Viridiplantae > Streptophyta > Magnoliopsida > Malpighiales > Erythroxylaceae > Erythroxylum > Erythroxylum urbanii. The sequence goes on along the minus strand of JAOQML010131996.1, from coordinate 7,868 downwards.
TGTAGCTCCAATCAAGAACTTAGGGGTGAAGTCAACCATGTTTGCTAGAAACCCATTTATTAACCTGTGAGCTATGTTATACAATTAACAAAATCGAGTATTAAATAAACATATCAAAATTTAGAAGAATAAGGTAATCAATTCTTGCAGAGCTCAATACAATAGCCATTTATCAGTTTCCTTATCAGATATTAGTTATTTAGTTTCCTTTTTCTTATTGTAGAACAAGAATGTTGAAAACTTGCATAGTTGTCCACTTTAAAGTTTAAATGTCAAGACCTCTATATCAAAGTCATTTAGTATCGTAAAACCAACTTAAACATGAAATTCATAGCCAGATTTCTTGGGAAGGGATGACATATTTCACATAAAACTACATTGTGGTTTAAAGAACAACATAAACATAAATTAACATTTTATGTAGCGAAGTTAACATAATCTCAACCCAGATGATGAAGACAATAAGGAAAAAGTAGACGACAGTAAGGGGAAACACATCCATACATTAAGGTCAATTCAAGATAGAGCAAGTAAGCTAGAGGAATGTTAAAACTACCCAATAATCCAGTAGGGAATAGTAAAAAAACACAAAACTAGCAAGGAAGAGAATGAGAATAGATGGATGAAGCGTCATTATGGTTTTTCTTTTTCCAAATTTATTAAAATTATAAAATAATTATATGGACAATAATTGAACAGATGGCAAAACTTTAAATTTGATATGGTATGTCATGTCAACAATGTTAACAAAGAAATTAACGTTAGACTAATTGCACAAAAAATTGAAAGTTTGAGCATTTTAGCACCACTTTTTAAAGTTCGGAATAGTATTACAAAATTGAGTAAAGTTTAGGATTTTTTTAATAATTAACCTTTTTAATTAAAGTATACTAGTGAACAATTTCTAGAAATTCTTACAAATGCAAGAATGAAATAAAAGTAAATGAATTTAATTATGCTTGTAAACAATAAAGTTGATAGTAAGTAAAGGGAAACATAATCCAGTTTATACTGTTCGAAAAATAATTCTTGCTTACGTCCACTCTCAAGATTTGTCTTAGATTTCCACTATAATTTTGCTTTCAAGGTGAAAAATAATCTTTGTATAATCTTTTATTTTTGTAAAAATGAACCTCATTTTCAATCTTTCTTCAAGGTAAAGAGAAACCCTAAACCACTTTTAGATAAAACCAATATAATGATCATAAATTCAAAAATAGCTTACAACTCAAAATTGCCCACTGGATACTTTGATAATCCTAAAAATGCCCATACACTCAAAATGAGACAATTAATGCTCGAAATGATTGAAAATTATTTTTAAGTGTGTGTAACAGACACTTAAATTCTTCTTAGTGCCAAAACTAATGAAAAAATACCCATTTATAGTATTTTGGGACCTAATATAGCCGTTAGAGCTAAAAACTAGCCGTTACAATAACTATATTCAACATATTGGCAAGCTCTAGATTCACTAGTCATTAAAACATTGGTCAACTAGTAGGCATATTAGATAACCAATATGGCATATTGGTTAACCCTTATATCAACCAATGTCACAGTAAACTAACTGTACATCAAATTTAACAATAACCTGCATTGGTAGACCACTAACATATATTGGATGACCAATCACCTCAAAAACATGATTTTAATACCTTTAAGTACTCAAACTAAATTTGATTAATTAAATTATGAATTAAACATCCCAAAATGTTTCAAAAATTTTTATTTAAAAATTGAGAGGATTTTATATTAAAAATTAAAAATTAGCTTCTTAGTTAACCGAAAGACTTATATAATGAAGTGAAGTGAAAGATTTATGCATAGTGAGACTTTTAGACTATTAAAAATAAACAAGATGAGCTTACAATAAGTAACACATAGAATAAACTTGATGTATCTTGATCTTCTTTTTAAATTTATTTTGATATTGAGAATTGCAGACTTTGTTTTTTTTTTCATAATCTTTCGATACAGTGATATCTTGTTCTCATATTCCTTCTTGTCAAGACATTAAACTTACTAATAGTAATTATGTTTCTTTAATCATTAAAGCCTCAATTGGGACCTTTATTGGTTCAACAATCTCTCCCTTTTTTATGATAACAAAACATTTGTGACATCAAAAAGTAATATAAAAATTTAATAAGATAGATAGAAACCCATATTAAAATAGTAATTATATCCCCCTTAATTTGTGCATGAGACTTAGATCCATGTTATAACCACAATTCAATATTCAGAATAAGATTTAACAAACACATTCATTATCCAAGAAATATATATAACTGTTCATTATATAAAGAAAACGTAAAAATATAAAATAACAAGTACTCCTCCCAAAATATAGAACTTCTTTTTAATATGATAGAAAAAAATTTCTCCTTCTTTTTAGAAACATAAAAAAGTATTAACTAGCTAGAGGGAGGAGTATAAGTTGTTATAGCTGTGCATCATGATATCTCATAAAGAATTAAGCTTTCCTTGTAATGTGGTAAGTTGATACTCAATGGCGGCAAGACATGTAAGTTGATACTCAATGGCTGCAAGACATGCATCTAGTTGGAAGCAATGACATGGTTGAGAAGTGGTAGTCTCGAAGCTTAACAATGTGGCTTAAAAGAGGCTCATTGTTACCGCTAGTATATGGTAGAGCCTTATATACAGGTGATGGTTGCAAAAGGTAGAACTGCTGCCATTAATGTGGTCTTATCATTTGACCATTAACCAACTGATATCCCATATGGATAAGGGTACTAGAGTCATAGAAGAAATCAAAGTCGATCCCATCACCAACTAAAGGAATATGAAACTTTTGAAAGATGAGGCTAAGAATGAAGGCATGTGGAATGTTTTTGTTTCTTCTTTTTAGTTTAATGGAAGTGGACCATATTAAAAAAACCAAAGTGACCAAAGTAGATGGAGTTTCTTAACATAAGAGTAGATAAAAACCACAAGTCATCATGTACTAAAAAGATAAAATGCCCACCAGTAAGGTGGTCGAAATGGAGAATAACATTGAGGCCATAAACATCATCAGGTTTTTATGGATCTCTAGACTAGAGCACTCAAAGATAATATTGACACTATCAGGGATATAATATAGGCTAATTGTATATTTAGTGCGATAACTATAGTAAGAAAGGTTTTAAGGAATAGGGATACCTTAGAGATCTTGTTTATGATATTAGAGGTGAGATAAATGTCATTGCCACAAAAGGTGGAGAAGATTTGAGTGCCACCTTAAATTATTTTAAATAGAGATTGGTATAGAAGAGCCCAACATTAGTAGGACTAATCTTACAAGTCATGGTAAGAAGGGATTCCTACTTTTGATCAATGAAGTCAGGGACAGGATAATAATCCTTTGATTATTATAAACTACAAGGAGATATAACGTGGTTCTAATGAAGATCACAGGAGGCATAATCTTGATACTGAGTTGAGTCAGTATCAAAGTGCTAGTCCTTACTAAGTGTGGTTATAGAAGTAGAAGATGTTAGTAATCTATTTTAGATCCTATAAGTCCTAAAAAGTGTATAAGTAGCCCTACCTTAAGTGATTGTCCTAGGTGTGAGATTAGGGTTTCCTCTAGTTCTGACTAAGAGAGCGAGAGAAAGGGTGAGTTAAAAGATGAGGGAAAAACAAAAAGGGAATAATGGATAGGTATAAAAAAATTTCCTGTAAGAGAGAGAAAATGATAATTATATAATCTCAAGTTTACAAATTTCAAATAGGAATTTAACATGCATGATATAGATAAATAAAAGATGCATATAAACACATAAATAAGTTAGTTGATAAGATAGTGGGAATTTATGTTAAATAATTAAAAAATAATTTATATAAGAATAGATGCAATTTAATGCAATTTACACTTCCAAGATCTTAAAACAATGTTCAATGGAATGAATGAATCTTTAATTTTAAGGATTGATGCATAAATAAGAAATCCCTAATATCCACTTAGGTAAAGTGATCAAAAAGTTCGATTTTAGACAAAATTAAACATAATGCAAGGCAAAACCTTTGCTAAGCTCAATTGGAAAAAGATTTACTCTTCTAAAAAAAGAAGGTGGATTAGGAATTATTCTAGATGAATATAAACCTAATTGACAATAGATTATGGTGTGAAGAAAACTCACTTTGGGTGAGATAGGTTTATAACTACTATTTGAAAGGGAAGAATCTATAGGTGGCTAAACTTAGAACCATCTCATCTTGTATTATGTTCCAAAATTTCAAGTTGAGAGAAGTAGTCCAACACTGTATCTAGATGCCAGTTAGAAATGACTCATCCATATCTATATGTTTGATAAAATTAGAGTTTATATGGACCATTATATCTATTACGAAACTTCAATTCTGTAAGGCTATTATATCCCTTAGAAGCCATATTGAGCTCTCTAATAAAAAATATGGAATGGAATAACTCAAATAGATTCTCCAATACTCTCTTTATTTATTTCCCTACTTAACAATCTAATATTTTGAGAGAAGATAAGGCTATATGGTTAAAACTTCACATAAGCATTTTGATAACTAAATCCTAAAAAGAGATGATGAGATCCACTCACACTAAGGTATATTGGTGCAAACTGGTAGAGAATAAGATGTTGTCCCCTAAAATTTCTTTCATTTTATAGCTAGTTGCTCAAGAAAAACTCACAACCTTTCACAAGATCAAAACAATTAATATGTCTTAAATTGACTTGTCTTGTAGGCTATACAACTCTCATATGGATATCATTAATCATATCCTTTTTTTCACTGCTCTTGCATAAAAGTTTTGTGGCAGGATATTCTCAATAGGTATGGTATAGTCTACCCCTTTAAGGAATGGGAAGGTATCATTTAATGGATCCTTAGGCCATATTACTTAAACAAATAGGACAATAGCTTCTTATAACTAACAATAGGATGCATAATATATAGCTTGTGATGGGAAAGAAATACATGAGTCTTTAAGGGGAAAAGTAATGGAGCTCATAAATTGTAAACTAAAAACCTCAATATGATTAGGGAATGACCATGGTCAGGGGGAAAATGCAAAAGATATCTAGCACCTTCTTAATAAACTAGAATCCTAACTAGTTTCCTAATCTCACTTATATAATGGTCTATTATAGAGGCTATCCAAGTCTTGCTCCAAAGTTAGTGTAATTCATCATTGTTGTAAAGTGATTTTGTATTTGACTTCCCCTAGGTTTTTGCCATGATTCAATATATTATTTAATTAAAAAACTCATAATGAAAAAATGCTTAAACTAAGTATCAATTGAATTAAGAAGGCCTTAATTTGAAAATTAATGCATAAAGAGGAAATTCCCAATTATTTTGTAAGAAAATTGATCAAAAAATTTTATTTTGACGGCTTAAATTAGTCATGAACTGAATTAAGTATCCTTTAATTTCAAAAAATTCACTGCAATTCACTATAAATTAGGCAATTCTTAGTTCTAAAACCATAATTCGCCCTATATACTAAATTGATGCAATTAAATGTGTAATTTATGAAATTGCTTGGTAGCCATAAACATGTTAGAAATTAGGATGACAAGCTAAAGAAACCATCAATTGAATAAGGAAATTCAAAGTTTAGGAAAATTGCAAATTTAAGAAGGCTAAGGTTTTCCTTCAAAATGGGAGAGAAAATTGAGTGTGGCAAAGGAAAGAGAACTAAGAAAGCTAAACAGAGATAGGGAGAACGCCTTAATCTCTCTGAAGAAGTGGAGGTGATGTCAAAGTAGATGAAGCCTATGCAGGCTTTCTCGGACATATGCAAGTGGAGAGATTTAAAGTGAAACATATATGGAGGCTAAAAGGTGAAGAGATTTGCAAAAAGGGAGTGTGAGGCCTGTGATGGTGAGAAAGAAGAAGAGGAGCATCTGTTCTTTAAATAAAATTGATATATTGGTCAACCAGTAGGTGATATTGGTCGACCAATTTTCGTTGTTGCTCAACTAAACTTCACGACTAAAAGAAATTTAAGGAACAGCAATATTGGTTAACTACTTAGAGACATTGTTCGACCACTTAGGTATCTAGTTGACTAGTATATGCAACCAGAGTCTCCCAACCTCTTAGAAAATAAAGGAGTCTTAAAATTAGGGACATTGATTGACCATTTAAGCATATTAGTAAACTAGTGTGGCTGTTTAGGCGACCAAACAAAACAAACTCACTGGAAAGGCATAAAATATGGTTTTTTTTGTTACATTGGTCAATCATTTTAAGATATTAATTGACCATTATGTTTGATAAAGATTTAAAAAATCATGTTTAAAACTCAAATTTAAACATCAAAACACTTAATAGGTCATAACAATATTAATCAAGGATTATCATCAACCTTAAAATAGACATGGAGTGTATAAACCTTAAAATAGATATGGAGTATACAAAGTCAATTAAGAAAATACAGGGGGTCTTTATCATATAGAATTTATATCAAACATACCTAATTGTCTTCTAATTTAACAAAATTCATCCTTATTTAAATTTTTAGTTATTACCAAATTAATGTAAATTCTGACTTAATGTTCTCATTTTGTACAGTAATCTCTAAGTTTAGGTATTAAGGGTCACACTTTAAAAATAATTATTAAACACCCTATTCATAATTCAAACACAAATAATCATCACTAAAGGTTTATACTTAAATTTACCCATAAATGCAGGTTATCACATATTTCTAAATTATGAATTAATAATTACCTCATATTGAACATTACTTATGAGAAATTTGAAAGAAGATTCTTCTTTTAAGTTTATAATCCATTAAAGGCTTCTCATCCTTCTCATCTCTCTCATTTTGCTCAACAATTGTCTCATTCGAAATGTCTTTGGTAGCTAAATTCTAAATATCCTAAAATAACATTTTCTATACCTTTTCGAAGGAAAAAAAGGTTAGATTCATCATGATAAAATGCATAAATTGCTTAATAAAACTCAAGTCAATAACTACTACGTCTACTACTTATGATTTACTCTTTCTTTTTAAATAACCTTACAAACTCAGGTAACCAATATGTTTTATGAACCCAAATAAACTCAGTTCCTTGGTTTTATGGTTCCTTCTTCTTTTCAATCCATACTTTCAAAGGTTTATTTGACATTCTTTGTTTAAGAAAGAAAAATCTATCAATAAGTTCATATTTACCACAAAAATGACATTCCATAATAAATGAATGATGATGATACATATATGTATTTCTATGAGTGTATGCATAAAACTTCCTTTAGACATTAAAATTGTTGAATGTTCTCCTAAAGTAGTGAAATGTCCTATGATTATATGTGTGATGCTTACTATGAACGAGAGCTTGATGTATATTTTTTAAGGCCTAAAACGGTATGAGTGGATTTGTATTTTATTATAAAAGTTGTTGATTGATTTGCAAGCTTACAACTTACAGCCCTCAAATACCGCAAATGCACGGGTTGTGAAATGTAGTAAGTGAAGGGTCCATCCTATGAGGAAGTGTGAATTAATCTAATCCTACGTTATCTATGGCTAAGAAAATTGATAAATTGAAAATAAAACTTGCAAAGAAAAATAAATGCGGGAAAGCGATTATCAAGAATTTAATTTGCAAGTTTAACACAAAAGAAATTGAAATTGAGCAACACAAAAGTCGTAAAGGGAATTAACCAAGAAGAGTTACCAAATTATGAGAGACCGGATTTTCCTTATCAGTAATGTTAATCTAATTAATTATGGGCTATTGTGGTGTCAGTTTTAGACTATCGTAGGGTGGATTACTCTCTCTCGAGTTATAATCATTAAACCCTAATTGAATTATGGAATTTGCAATCTTTCAATTAATAAATGACCCATAACTCTAATTAGATCTTGAGCTCTC
>JAOQML010131949.1:0-17053 GCA_027568935.1 Erythroxylum urbanii | reverse complement strand
AGAGAATGTTAGTATTAGGATTGGTGTGAGGGAGGAGGAGGGCGCTTGGTTTTCGATTGGTCATGTTGATAGGGCGATATATATTGAGAGTATTATACTCTCTAGGCAAAGTAGGGCAGAGACGAGATGGACTCGGTGAAAGGCCAGTCCTAGGCTACTTAGGGCGAATGCTGAACAGAAACTTAAGCGGAGGAATGACATGAAGAGAGTCATAGGGTGGACTATGGTTTGTTGAGTCGAAATCAGCTGTCTTGTTTTTAGACTAACTCTCTTATTCTGCCCACTCTAACCCTCCTTGGATCCATTCGTAGATTAACCCTAGGGTTAGTAGGAGGATGATAGCGGAGGCTCAGATTAGAGTGATGGTTGGGTGTTTTAGTTGGGTGGCCCATGGTAAGGGTAATAAAAGGGCAATTTCTAGGTCGAATAGGAGGAATAGGATGGCTACTGAGGAAGAATCGGATGGAGAATGGGAGTCGGGCAGATCCTAGTGGGTCGAATCCACATTCGTAGGGTGATAGTTTTTCTGAGTCTGGTGTTATTTGGGTGAGTCAGAAGTTTAATGTAGTTAGGGCCATGCTGAGGATAATGGAGGAGGTAAGTATGAATATGATTATGTTTATTGCTCTTCTCTGGGGTTGTACCAGATTCTAGAGATTGGAAGTCTGTTGTAATGGATATACTAGAAGAGCAAGATCCTCATCAATAAATGGTTAGGTAGAGGAACAGTCAGATGACGTCTACGAAATGTCAGTATCAGGCTGCTGCTTCGAATCCGAAGTGGTGGCTTGATGTGAAGTGGAATTTGATTAGTCGTAAGAGGCAGACTAGTAGGAAGGAGGATCCAATTATGACATGGAGTCCATGGAATCCTGTAGCTACAAAGAAGGTTGATCCATAAACACCATCGGCGATTGAGAAGGGTGCCTCATAGTACTCTGTTGCTTGTAGGATGGTGAAATATAAACCTAGTAGGATGGTGAGGGTTAGTGCTTGGGTGGCTTGTTTTTGGCCTCCTTCAGTAATGCTGTGGTGTGCTCAGGTGATGGTAACTCCGGAGGCTAGAAGGATTGCTGTGTTTAGTAGGGGTACTTCTAGGGGGTTTAGGGGTGTAACTCCGGTTGGGGGTCATTGGTTTCCTAGTTCTGGGGTGGGTGCTAGGCTAGAGTGGAAGAAGGCTCAAAAGAAACCAAGGAAGAAGAATACTTCTGATGTAATGAAGAGGATTATTCCATATCGGAGGCCTTTTTGTACTGTTGGTGTATGGTGGCCTTGGAATGTCCCTTCTCGTACAATGTCTCGTCACCATTGGAGTATGACTAGGAGAATTGACACTAGTCCAAGGGTTAGGAGGTGTGAGGAGTTGTAGTGGAATCACATGATTAATCCCGATGTGGTGAGTAGGGCAGCGGTTGCCCCGAAGATAGGTCATGGGCTGGGGTCTACTATGTGGTAGGAGTGTGCTTGGTGGGCCATTAGATGTTTTCTTGTAGGTAAAGGCTTAATAGGAGGACGAATACGTAGGCTTGGATTATAGCTACTGCCACTTCTAGGATTGTCAGTAGGAGGAGCACTGTGGTAGTGAGGATGGATACTGCGGGCATGATAGGGAGTAATGTGATGGTGGCTGTTGAGATGAGTTGGATGAGCAGGTGTCCTGCGGTGAGGTTGGCTGTGAGGCGGACTCCTAAGGCTAGGGGGCGAATTAGTAGACTGATAGTTTCGATTATGATTAGGGCTGGGATTAGTGGAGTGGGGGTGCCTTCGGGTAGAAGATGTCCTAGGGAGGCTGTGGGTTGGTTTCGTAGGCCTGTGAGCAGGGTTGCAAATCATAGTGGAAAGGCAAGGGCTATGTTTATTGAGAGTTGGGTAGTTGGGGTGAATGTGTAGGGTAGTAGGCCTAGGAGGTTGATTATTAGTAGTAGTATTATTAGTGATGTGAGGATGATGGCTCATTTGTGGCCTGGCTTGTTTAGTGGTATTATAAGTTGTTTGGTGATCATGTTGATGGCTCATAGTTGTAAGGTGGATAAGCGGTTAGTGACCCATCGGTTGCTAGGCATGGGGAGGAGGAGGGGGGGTAGTAACATTGAGAGGGAGACTAGTGGGATTCCGAGGAGATATGGGCTTGAGAATTGGTCAAAGAAGGTTAGGATCATGGTCAGGTTCAGGGATAGTTTTTGGTGGTTGTGGGTGCTTTATTGGTGGGGGGGTTTGTTGAGGAGAAGGATAGTGTTTTAGGTTGGAAGATTAAAGAGAATGTGAATCATGATATGATTATAATAAAGAGTCAGGGGCTTGGGTTTAGTTGAGGCATATCATTAAGGAGGGGGGGTTTCCCTCTTTGTCTAGCTTAAAAGGCTAGTGCTGGTACATAGCTTCTTAATGATTAGGAGGTTAGTAGTGAGGATCAGGCTTCGAAGTGGTTGAGGGGGGTGGATTCTACTACGATGGGCATAAAGCTGTGGTTGGCCCCACAGATTTCTGAGCACTGACCATAAAAGATTCCTGGGCGGGTGGTGATGAATGATGTTTGGTTGAGTCGCCCCGGGATGGCATCGGTTTTTACTCCCAATGTAGGGATAGTTCATGAGTGGAGTACGTCATCAGCGGTGACAATGATGCGGATTGGGGATTCTATTGGGATGATAACGCGGTGGTCGACTTCTAGGAGTCGGAAGTGGCCAGGCAGGAGGTCTGTTGTGGGGGTCATGTAGGAGTCGAATGAGAGGTCTTTGAAGTCTGTGTACTCATAAGACCAGTATCATTGGTGTCCAATGGCTTTTAGGGTTAAGTCTGGTTCGTCGAGTTCGTCTATTATGTATAGGATCTGTAAGGATGGAAGGGCTAGTAGGATGAGAACGATAGCTGGTAGGATTGTTCAGATTAGTTCGATCTCTTGGGCGTCAACAGTGTTTGAGGATAGTTTTTCTATCAATAGAAGGGTCAGTAGGTAGAGTACAAGGCTACAGATTATTAAAGCGACCATTAAAGCGTGGTCGTGGAATTCGATGAGTTCTTCTATGATAGGGGATGAGGCGTCTTGGAATCCTAGTTGTGAGGGGTTGGCCATGTAGGGGTGTACAGGGTTTTCACCTGTAGTTTGGCTTTGACAAGGCCATGTAATTAGTTTACTAACATCCCAATAAAGAGAGAAGCATAAGTGGTTTAGTATGCGACTGGCTTGAAACCAGTGTATGAGGGTTCGACTCCTTCCTCTCTTGTACTTGGACGAAGGCGGGTTCTTCGAAGGTGTGGTATGGGGGTGGGCAGCCGTGGATCCACTCGACGTTGGTTGGGGTTAGTTCCGGCTGTACAACTTTTCGTTTAGAAGCGAAGGCCTCTCAGATAATGAACGTTAGTATGATTACAGCTGTTATTGAAATTAGGGATCCAATGGAGGATAAAGTGTTTCATAGTGTATAGGCGTCTGGATAGTCGGAGTATCGTCGTGGCATGCCTGCTAATCCTAGGAAGTGTTGGGGGAAGAAGGTAAGGTTTACGCCTGTGAATATAACCCCAAAGTGTGCCTTGGCTCATGTTTGGTTTAAGGTATATCCGGTGAATAGGGGGAATCAGTGGGTGAGTCCTGCTAGGATAGCGAAGACAGCACCTATTGATAGGACATAGTGGAAGTGTGCTACTACATAGTATGTGTCGTGTAGAGCAATGTCTAGTGAGGAGTTTGCCAAGACAATTCCTGTGAGGCCTCCAATGGTGAACAGGAAGATGAATCCGAGGGCCCATAGTATGGGGGGATCTCATTTGATGGTCCCTCCATGTAGCGTGGCTAGTCAGCTGAAAACTTTAATTCCTGTTGGGATGGCAATGATTATGGTGGCGGATGTGAAGTATGCTCGGGTGTCTACGTCTATTCCTACTGTGAATATATGATGGGCTCATACAATGAACCCTAGGAATCCGATTGATAATATTGCCCACACCATACCCATATAGCCAAATGGTTCTTTTTTGCCTGCATGGTAGGCCACTACGTGCGAGATGATGCCAAATCCTGGTAAGATGAGGATGTATACTTCTGGGTGTCCGAAGAATCAGAAGAGGTGTTGGTACAGGATTGGGTCCCCTCCCCCGGCAGGGTCAAAGAATGTGGTGTTTAGGTTACGATCTGTAAGGAGCATGGTGATTCCAGCAGCTAGGACTGGTAAAGATAGCAGAAGTAATACGGCTGTGATTAGGACAGATCAGACAAACAGTGGAGTTTGGTACTGTGACAGTGCGGGTGGTTTTATGTTGATGGCCGTGGTAATAAAATTGATCGCCCCCAGGATGGAGGATACTCCGGCCAGGTGGAGGGAGAAGATGGCTAGGTCTACTGATGCTCCGGCATGGGCTAGGTTTCCGGCTAGGGGGGGGTAGACTGTTCAACCCGTACCAGCACCTGCTTCTACTGTGGAGGAAGCTAGTAGGAGGAGAAAGGATGGAGGGAGTAGTCAGAAGCTCATGTTGTTCATGCGTGGGAATGCTATGTCGGGGGCGCCAATCATGAGGGGGACTAATCAGTTTCCAAATCCTCCAATTATGATTGGTATTACCATAAAGAAGATTATTACAAAGGCATGGGCTGTGACGACTACGTTATAGATCTGGTCATCTCCTAGGAGGGTTCCTGGTTGACCGAGTTCTGCACGGATGAGCAGGCTTAGGGCGGTACCAATTATGCCCGCTCATGCGCCGAAGATCAGGTAGAGGGTGCCAATGTCTTTGTGGTTGGTTGAGAATAGTCATCGGTTCAGGGTCACAGGTAAGCTGGTAAGATGGCTGAATGTTTAAGCGTTAGGCTGTAGTCCTTTTTACGGGGGTTTAATTCCCCTTCTTATCGACTCTGTAGTGAAATTCATGTTGAGTTGCAAGCTCATTGATATGTGCTTGGAGCACATCAGAGTCTTTTAGGCAGAGGCCTGTTGGTTTGGGCACCTAGCTGTTAACTAGGGGCGTTGTGGGATCGAAGCCCATCTGTCTAGAGAGGTCCTAGCTTAATGAAAGCGTCTGGGTTGCATTCAGGAGATGTGGGTTAATGTCCTACGGATCTTAGCAGAAACTAAGAGGGTTTAACTCTTGTTTAAGGCTTTGAAGGCCTTTGGTTTAATATTATCCTAAGTTTCTTATGTGGTGGTGAGTATTATAGGGGTGAGTGGTAGTAATGAGATGGATAGTGAGGTGAGTGCGGGGATTAGTATGCTGGTTGAGTTTTTAGTAGATCATTGTTTTATCTTGTTTGAGGGGTTAGGGGGGAGTGTAATTGTTGAACAGTATGCTAGGCGTAGGTAAAAGAATAGGCTTAGAAGGGATAGTAGGGAGATGGCCGTGGCTGTTGTGGTTAGTTCTTGTTTAATGAGTTCTAGAATGATGAGTCATTTAGGTAAGAAGCCTGTTAGTGGGGGGAGGCCTGCTAGCGATAATAGTGTTAATATAAGGGTTGTGCTTAGCATGGGGGTTTTGGTTCAGGAGGTTATTAGTGTTGGGAGGCTTAGGGTGTTGGTTGTGTTTATGGTAAGGAAGATGGAGATTGTTATTAGAACATAAATGTAGAAGGTTAGTAGGGTTAGTTTTGGGTTATGAATAATGATGATAGTCATTCAGCCAATATGAGAGATGGATGAGAAGGCTATGATTTTTCGGGTTTGTGTTTGGTTTAGTCCTATTCAACCACCCAGGGCAATAGATATGATGGATATGAGGGTGAGTAGTGTGGGGTTTAGTGAGTGAGATGTGATGAGTAGGATGGTGATTGGTGGAAGTTTTATTACTGTTGAGAGGAGTAGGGCTGTAGTGAAGGATGATCCTTGAAGTACTTCTGGGAATCAGAAGTGAAAGGGGGTTAGACCTAGTTTAATGGCAATTGCAGCTGTTAGTAGGAGACATGATGGAGGGTAAGAGAGCTGGGTGATGTCTCACTGTCCGGAGTGTCATGCGTTGGTTATACCTGAAAAGAGTAGCAGTGCAGAGGCAGCAGCTTGCACAAGGAAGTATTTGGTTGAGGCTTCGATAGCTCGAGGGTGGTGGGATTTTGAAATTAAGGGGATGATTGATAGGGTGTTGATTTCTAGCCCGATTCAGGCTATTATTCAATGGTTGCTTGTGATTGTAATTGTTGTTCCCAAGAGGATGCTTGAGGCAGAGATTAGTTTTGCGAGGGGGGTTATTAGTAGGGGAAGGAGTTGAACCGTCATTTTCGGGGTATGGGCCCGATAGCTTTGTTAGCTGACCTTACTAGGAAATAATATAGAGGAAGTATGGAGGGTTTTGATTCCTCCTGTGTAGGTTCGATTCCTGCTTTTCTAGGTGTTAGGAAATGAGAGGGTTGGTGTACCTCTATGTTCACTTTATCATAGTGACCCTTAACATTCAGGCACATTTCCTTAAGTAAGGAGGTAGGCCCGCGTAAGAGATTGGCATGCTGGTGTGCCAGAGGTGGAGGGATAGTGTTAGTGGGAGGAAGTTTTTTCAAAGAAGGTGCATGAGTTGGTCGTATCGGAATCGTGGGTAAGAGGCTCGAATTCACAGGAAGCTTGAAGAGAGGAGCAGGGCTTTTGTGGCTAGGGTAAGTGGGAAGAGTTCTGGGGGTAGGTTGAGTGCGCTTGGGTTTAAGAATAAGAGACTTGTTAGTGTGTTTATTAGTATGATGTTTGCGTATTCAGCTAGGAAGAATAAGGCAAATGGTCCTGCGGAATATTCTACGTTGAAGCCTGAAACAAGCTCTGATTCTCCTTCTGTAAGGTCAAATGGGGAGCGGTTTGTCTCAGCTAGTGTTGAGATGTATCATATTATTGCTAAGGGTCAGGAGGAGAATATGAGGTATAGAGGTTCTTGCGTGGCAATGAGGGTAGTTAAGGTGTAGTTTCCGCTTAGTATAACTACGGACAGGAGAATGATGGCTAGGGTTACTTCATAGGAAATGGTTTGTGATACTGCCCGTAATGCGCCGATTAGGGCGTATTTTGAGTTTGAGGCCCATCCTGATCATAGAATTGAATAAACTGCTAGACTAGATATTGCTAGGAGAAAGAGAAGTCCAAGGTTTAGGTCTACGAGGGAGAAGGGAAGGGGGAGGGGGGCTCAGATTGTTAGTGCAAGGAGGAGGGCGAGTATTGGGGTTGTGAGGAATAGAAGGGGGGAGGAGGTGGAGGGGCGGATTGGCTCTTTGATAAATAGTTTGATTCCATCAGCAGCGGGTTGGAGTAGCCCAAATGGACCGACAATGTTTGGGCCCTTTCGAGATTGTATGTAGCTTAGGACTTTTCGTTCAATTAGTGTTAGGAATGCCACGGCAACTAGGATGGGGATTATGTAGGTTAGTGTTATGATAAGGTGGGTGGAGGGGGGGTTTGGTCAGGTCATGGGGGGAGCTAGAGAGAGGATTTGAACCTCTGGGGTAAAGGGCTTAAATCTTTTGCATTTGCCTGGCTCTGCTACACTAGCAACCTTTTTCGTTGGGGGAGGGGGGGTGGCCCTTTAGGTGATTTAGTGGGGGACATCACTTGAGGGGGGGGCGTGCCTGAAGTATTGGCCCCATCTTTCCGGTCCTTTCGTACTGGGAAAGGTTGGTCATAGATAGAAACCGACCTGGATTACTCCGGTCTGAACTCAGATCACGTAGGACTGTTAATCGTTGAACAAACGAACCCTTAGTAGCGGCTGCACCACTAGGATGTCCTGATCCAACATCGAGGTCGTAAACCTCCTCGTCGATAGGGGCTCTTGGGGGAGATTGCGCTGTTATCCCTGGGGTAGCTTGGTTCATTGGTCAGGCTTGCTGGGTCTGGGTGCTGTTGGCACGTTGAGGGGTTGCTCTTAGTTAAGGGATTTGGCCTTGTTTTTGGAGGATCTGTTTTTCTCCAAGGTCGCCCCAACCTAAAAATGTTAGCCAGTGTTTTGAGTGGTGGACCGGGTGGGTTTGTAAGTTGGGTGGGGTGGCTACTGATTTTGAAGTTCCACAGGGTCTTCTCGTCTTATGTGCTTATCTCTGCTTTTTTACAGAGAGATCAGTTTCACTGATTGTCTACAGGAGACAGTTAAGACCTCGTTTAGCCATTCATACAGGTCTCGATTTATGGGACAATTGATTGCGCTACCTTTGCACGGTTAGGATACCGCGGCCGTTAAACGTGGTGTCACTGGGCAGGCATCACCTCCAATACTTGTTTGGCTGGAGGCTATGTTTTTGGTAAACAGTCGGGTCTTGGGTTTGCCGAGTTCCTTTTGTAGACTTTGATCGCTCCAATGTGCGCCCCTGAGTTGGGTTGACAGGGTGTGTTCAATGGTGGGGGTGTGATTATTATTGGGGTTTTGCTGTTAATGTGTGTAGGCTGGCGCTTGGGGGGACATAGTATCCTGGTTACTCGTTCTAGCATTGATTCATCTATTGTCATAGGTTGGCCTGCTGCGGGTGTAGGGAGTCGCATTGATTTTTGGGGTTTTTGGTTGGCAGAGCTTTGACGCAATCTTTAGGGGTGGCTGCTTTAAGGCCCACGGGGTTGGGTGCATGGGGGTTATCCGCTGGTGGAGGTTGTGTCCTTTTTTAAAGGGGCTGTACCCCCTTTAAATAGTCCTTGACTATTACATTTGGGTTGGGGTTTGTCTGGGGGGAAAGAAAGGTCAAGGGAGAACTTAGATTCGTTTTGCAGGCAACCAGCTATCACCCAGCTCGGTTGGCTTTTCACCTCTACTAACAAGTCATCCCACTCTTTTGCAACAGAGACGGGTTAGCTCGTGGCAGCTGCTTGTGAGTAGCTCGCTTGGGTTTCGGGGTGGCAGGCTTAAGTTCACTTTGTCTGGTTGTTCTTGCTAGATCATGATGCAAAAGGTACAAGGGATTATCTTTGCTGTGTAGTGCTTGGGTTTCATTGTTATTTCATCTTTCCCTTGCGGTACTATCTCTATGGCGTCCGGGTTGTACTTTTCTATCGCCTATACTAAGTTGGGGGTAATGTTTTAGTTAGGTGGGGAAGTGGGTTTTTGATTATGGTTGATGGAGCTAGGGTGGGCTTTCAGGGTGATCTGGGGGTGGCAGATATCTTTCAGGTGTAAGCTGAATGCTTTGTGTTGTAGCTACACCCTGATGTGCTAAGTGCACCTTCCGGTACACTTACCTTGTTACGACTTACCTCGTCTTGTAGCGGTTGGTGTTGTATTAGTTAGTGTGTTTGGGGGCTTTGTGAGGAGGGTGACGGGCGGTGTGTACGTGCTCTAGGACCGACTTAAAGAAGGCTTGATTATCCTGCTTTACTGCTAAATCCGCCTTCTGGGGACGGATTTCAAGTCCCCTTTCGTTAAGGTTTTCTATTTTAGAAAATGTAGCCCATTTCTTCCACTCCATAGGCTATACCTTGACCTGTCTTGTTAGTGGGTTATGGGCTGTTGGGCCCACTGTTGTGCTCTCATGAGGTGGGCTGACGACGGCGGTATATAGGCTGTTTTGGCAAGAAGTGGTCGGGTGAATCGTGGGTTATCGATTATAGAACAGGCTCCTCTAGGTGGGTTTAGAGCACCGCCAAGTCCTTAGAGTTTTAAGCGTTTATGCTCGTAGTTCTCAGGCGGATGTCTGTGTTGGGGGGGCATCAAGATTTAGGGCCAGGCATAGTGGGGTATCTAATCCCAGTTTGTGCCCTGGCTTTGGTGGGGTGGAATGGATCATGGATGCCAGGATCGTTTTTAGGTTGGGCTTAGGGGTGCCTTGGGCTTGTGACGGCTTGGGCAGGGTTTGATCTTGGTTTGGTGTGATAGTTTGGGCCCACTCTTTACGCCGTGTACGGTTAACTTGGGTCTCTTGTATGACCGCGGTGGCTGGCACAAGATTTACCAACCCTGATTGCTCTAGCTAAGTCAGGCTTTCGCTTATTGCTTAAGGTTAATTACTGCTGAGTACCCGTGGGGGTGTGGCGGGGCGTGGCGTTTTAGGCTACAGAAGGCGTGTGCCTGATGCCTGCTCCTTGTGCCTTGGTAAGGGGGCTGGGGCACTTGCACTGGAGTGCGGATACTTGCATGTATATGTTGAGCAAGAGTTAACGGTAAGGTTAGGACTAAGTCTTTTGTCCTTGGGGTGTGGTGGTGTCCATCTTGGCGTCTTCAGTGCCGTGCTTTGGTTTAAGCTACAAGGACGGAATTTGTTTGTTTTATTGTCTGTCAGGTGGGTGGGGCATGAGTATTGGGGAGAGGGCGGTGGATGTGTTTAAGCAGGGTGATAAATTCAAGTAAATAAACAGTAAAGATTTACGGAGGGGCTTGGCGTTTTGGGCGGAGAGGTTGAGTATAGGTGGTTAAAATAACAAGTAGTTAAAGAGAAAGGTTGGTGCTTTAAACGAAGCGATGTATAATGTAATGATTCGTAAATTAAGCGGTGAAGTTTGTTTGTTTGTAAGTGTTTGCAAGTGTTTGTTGGGGGAGGGTTTGTCTTTTGGAATTTTCCATATTTGTTTAAAGACAAATGGAGTTTAAGTGAAGGTGTTAAAGAGAGAAGAAAAGTGAAGAATTATGTCCTGCAACCATTGACTGAATAGCCTTATAGTAGAGAGACTGCGGGGATTCCATAACCAGGTGT
Source organism: Erythroxylum urbanii (assembly GCA_027568935.1). Classification (NCBI taxonomy): domain Eukaryota; kingdom Viridiplantae; phylum Streptophyta; class Magnoliopsida; order Malpighiales; family Erythroxylaceae; genus Erythroxylum; species Erythroxylum urbanii. The sequence goes on along the minus strand of JAOQML010131949.1, from coordinate 6,492 downwards.
AAAACAAAGTGCATCAGGGAAAAGATGAGACTTAAATATACTCCAACCGTCGCATTAAGTAACCCCTGAGATTCAAACCGAATGCCAGAAATGAGAGACAGTGTCCAACAACCGTTAATTAAAGGGTTTGCGGGAAAGAGATGTGAAACGGGCATAACCGAATGGGGGAGCAAGTGCATCAGTGCGAAAATGAGACGACCCCACACCTGAAACCGTATCATTAATTCATCCTTGAAGGCCAAAAAAGGGTTCGCTATGGATTGTATGTCCATGTCAACCAATTGGATACCCATTGCACTGGAAATGTAGAGTGAGTTGACCCCAAAAAAGAGAACCAAAAGTGAAGAGACACTGGGAATGTCGCGATTACGAGGGACAGAGTACGCAAATAGCGAACCAGATGGCTTGATAGAACGGAGAGTAAAATAAACCAAGTTATGTGCCTGACCGAGGAACCAGAGGCGCAAAAGCGCAAGAAGGGTAAGGGTGTAGGGGGAAAGAATGGACCTGACGCTGGGAAGGCCGAACCTTACTAACACCGGGTTGGTGATCTCTCGTGAGTAGTCAGACTAATAAATAACCGGGCTCCTGAAACGAGTCTTACGGGATAAGAAAGTTCCCGGGCCAATTATGGGCGGTGGCCGATAAGTCCTTTGTACTAGAGCACTTCCGTAGGGAAAAGCTAGTAGGTTAAAGAGTCCCATGGTATGACGTAGAGCATTAAGTTCCTTTACTAGAGCACTTCCGTATACTGGACCAGTAAAGTTAAAGAGAACATACCTTGACTAAGAGCATGAAGTACAGTTGTCGTAGATCATGGAGTTTACCATTACTTTGGGTAGGACCGAGCGGTACCAGAGTTTAATCCATTAATACATTGTATGTCATTAAAGCATAAATTACCTAGTCCTTAGTTAATAAAGTATAATGTATAAGGCATAATTATTGAATGTACAAAGTACATAGCCTGGATAGGCCAAGTAGACCAGCCCACAGTTAGTGGGGGGGTAGGGGGGGCCACCCTTGGGGGATGTGTTCTTGTAGTTGAGATATCAACGATGGCTTTTCAGGCTGTAGACCTTGGTTAAATCCGAGTAAGAACATTATGATCTATTTTTTAGTGTTTTTAGGGATTAGTTTTGTCTTGGCGTCATTGTTAGTGGCGTCTAATCCCTCTCCTCATTATGGGGTTGTTGGGTTGGTCTTTGGGTCTGTTGTAGGGTGTGGATGGTTGGTGAGTTTGGGGGCTTCTTTTGTGTCTCTGGTGCTTTTTATGGTGTATTTAGGTGGGATGTTAGTGGTTTTTGTATATTCTGTTTCACTGGCAGCTGATCCGTTCCCTCAGGCCTGGGGAGGTTGGCATGCTGTAGGGTATGTTTTGGGGTTTGTGCCTGCTGGTGTGGGGCTTGTCGTTTGGGGGTGGGGTGGGGGGTTTAAGGTGGGCACTGTTGATAGTGTTGGGGTGCTTTTTGCTCGGTTGGATTTTAGTGGGGTAGCTTTGTTCTATTCTTGTGGGGCAGGTATGTTTTTGGTAGCTGGTTGGGGGTTGTTGTTGACCTTGTTTGTTGTGCTAGAGCTCGTGCGAGGTTTATCTCGGGGGGTCATTCGGGCAGTTTAGGGTCAGAGAATAGTTTAATGTAAAATGCCAGCTTTGGGAGTTGGTGATAGAGGTTTAGTCCTCTTTTTCTGATAGGAACTCTAAGAAGTAATAGTCTTCGTCTTTTGGTTTACAAGACCAATGTTTTTTGTAAACTATTAGAGTTTAGTTGAGGATTTTGTTCTCTAGGGAGGAGATGGTGGGGAGTAGGATTAGGATGATGGTGAAGTATGTTAATGAGGCTAGTTGTCCGATGATAATGAAGGGGTGTTCTACTGGTTGGCTTCCGATTCATGTTAGAATAAACAAGTTGGCAGCTAGTGTTCAGAATAGGAGTTGAGAGATGGGGCGAAAGGTTATGGCTCGTTGTTTGGATTTGTGCAGTAGGGGGCTTAGGAATAGAATTAGTACGGAGGCGGCTAGGGCTAGGACACCTCCTAATTTATTGGGGATTGAGCGTAGGATTGCATATGCGAAGAGGAAGTACCATTCTGGTTTGATGTGTGGGGGGGTTACTAGGGGGTTTGCTGGGGTGAAGTTTTCGGGGTCTCCTAGTAGGTTGGGGGAGAATAGGGCAAGGGCGGTGAGTAGAAATAGCATGATTGTGAACCCTAGCAGATCTTTTAGGGAGAAGTAAGGGTGGAATGGGATTTTGTCACAGTTTGAGGGGATGCCTAGGGGGTTGTTTGATCCTGATTCGTGTAAGAAGGTTAGGTGGATGAGGACTAGGCTAGTGATTATGAATGGGAGGAGGAAGTGTAGGGTGAAGAATCGTGTTAGGGTGGGGTTGTCTACAGAGAATCCACCTCAGGCCCATTCTACCAAGGTGTGACCGATATAAGGGATGGCTGAGAATAAGTTTGTAATTACTGTGGCTCCTCAGAAGGATATTTGACCCCATGGTAGTACATAGCCAACGAAGGCTGTGGCTATGAGGGTGAGTAGGAGAATGATACCTGTGTTTCAGGTTTCTTTATACAGATATGAGCCGTAGTAGAAGCCTCGGGCAATATGGAGGTAAATGCAGATGAAGAAGAATGAGGCTCCGTTTGCGTGGAGGTTTCGGATTAGTCAACCGTATTGTACGTTTCGGCAGGTGTTGGCTACGGATGAGAAGGCTAGGGAGGTGTCTGCAGTGTAGTGAGCGGCTAGGAGTAAGCCAGTTAGGATTTGTGTTATTAGGCAGATTCCTAGGAGGGACCCGAAGTTTCATCAGGCTGAAATGTTTGAGGGGGTTGGCAGGTCAATTAGGGAGTTGTTTATTATCTTCAGGAGAGGGTGGTGTTTTCGTAGGTTGGGGGCCATTAGGTTTTGGGTTATAGTAGTAATAGGATGATTAGGACAGATAGTGCGGATGATCCTAGATAGGCCTTGATCAGTCCCTTGTGTAATGTGGTAGAGGTTTTGGTTGCCATGGTTTGTAGGTCAGCGAGCCCCTCTGGCCCTATTTTTTTATATCAGAATAGATCGATTAGGTGGTTGGCAATTTTTTGTCCTGAGCTTAGTAGAGCTGTGGAGCTTAGTCGGTGGGTTAGGGGGTTAAAGTATCCTAATGTTAGGGAGAAGTTTGAGTATGGATTTTGTTTAGGTTGGGTTAAGGTGTGGGTGGTGGCTGTGAGTTCTAGGGCGAGAATGATGCCTATAGTTGTTACTAGGATGGCAGCGGTCTTTGTTAACAGGGGTATTGTTATTGGTGGGGTTTGTGTTGGGGTTATATATGATGTGATTAGTAAGCCAGCTGTGATGCTTCCTAAAGCCAGACGGGTAATCGGGTTAATGACTTGTGGGTTGTTTTCGTTTATTGGAGTGATTGTTGGTATTCGGATAGATTTTGTTTGTACTAGGAGGGTTATTCGTAGGCTGTATGTAGCGGTGAATGTTGTAGCGAGCAGTGTTAGGGTTAGTGCTCAGGCATTTAGGTGGGAGGTGTTTAGATTTTCAATAATGAGGTCTTTTGAGAAGAATCCCGCTAGGAAGGGGATTCCTATTAGTGCTAGGTTTCCGATTGTTAGGCAAGAGGTGGTTGTTGGGAGTATTTTTTGTAAGCCTCCTATTTTTCGGATGTCTTGTTCTCCGTTTAGGCTGTGAATGATTGATCCTGAGCATAGGAATAGTATGGCCTTGAAGAAGGCGTGAGTTGAGATATGTAGGAAGGCTAGTTGTGGGAGGTTTAATCCAATGGTGACTATTATTAACCCTAGTTGGCTAGATGTGGAGAAGGCAATGATTTTTTTGATGTCGTTTTGTGTGAGGGCACAGGTGGCGGCGAATAGTGTGGACATAGCACCTAGGCAGAGGCATAGTGTAAGGGCGGTTTTGTTGTTGGTAAGTAAGGGGTGAGTGCGGATTAATAGGAAGATTCCGGCAACTACTATTGTGCTTGAGTGTAGTAGGGCTGAGACGGGGGTGGGGCCTTCTATAGCGGCAGGGAGTCAGGGATGAAGGCCGAATTGGGCTGATTTTCCTGTAGCAGCTAAGATGAGACCTAGTAGGGGGAGTGTTGGAGTTTTTGTAGGGGAGAATATTTGTTGTATTTCTCAGGAGTTTAGGGTGGAGGCAAGTCATGCTATGCTTAGGATGAGCCCGATGTCTCCGATCCGGTTGTAGAGCACGGCTTGTAGGGCTGCTGTGTTGGCCTCTGCCCGTCCGTGTCATCAGCTGATGAGGAGGAAGGACATGATGCCAACTCCTTCTCAGCCAATGAAGAGTATGAAGATGTTGTTGGCGATGGTTAGTGTAAGTATTGCGATTAAGAATGTTGTTAGGTAGGAGAAGAATTTTGTAATATGTGGGTCGGATGCTATGTAGTGTATTGAGAATTGTAGGATGGATCATGTTACAAATAGTGCAATGGGAAAGAATATGAGGGAGTATTGGTCTATTTTAAAGCTAAGTGGGATTTTGAAGTTTATGATAAACTTTCATTCTCAGTGTGAGGTGATGCTTTCTAATCCTGAGTATGCAAAGAGTGTTGTTGGCACTAGGCTAATTAGAAAGGTGGTTTTGATGGTTGAGGTAATAGCTTTGGGGGTGTTTTTGGAGGTTTTTAGGAGGATGGGGAGGAGTGTGGGTGTTAGGATAGTTGTTAGTGTGAGTAGTATAAGGGTGTTGAGGAGCAGGGTTATTTCCACTACTTTTACTTGGATTTGCACCAAGATGGTTGGTTCCTAAGACCAGTGGATTACTATTATCCTTTAAAAGTAAGGGGGCTGAGGTTTTAAACTCAGATACAGGAATTAGCAGTTCTTGTTGGTTGAACCTCCCCTCGGCAGGTAAGAAGGGTTTAACTTCTATTTTTAGGGTCACAGTCTAATGTTTGGTTTAAACTATACTTGCATGAAAGGGGTCCGGAGATTAGTTCGGGTTTTAAGATTAGGAGAAATATAGGAAGGAGATGTAGGGTTATTAGTAAGTGTTCTCGTGTGGAGGAGCTTTGAAGTGTTATGATGTGGGGGGGGAGGGTTCCTCGTTGGGTTGTTGTAAGCATGGACAGTGTGTATGAGGCGGTCAGTAGGGTGGCAGTTCCAGTTAAAATGATTGTTGGGGGGGATCAGTTGAACAGTGCGACTATGATGCTTAATTCCGCTATTAGGTTCGTGGTGGGGGGTAGGGCTATATTTGTTAGATTAGCTAGTAGTCATCAGGTGGCTATTAGGGGGAGAAGTGGTTGTAACCCTCGAGTTAATAGGAGGATACGGCTGTGTGTGCGTTCGTAGTTTGTGTTGGCCAGGCAGAATAGTATTGAGGAGGTCAGACCGTGGGAGATTATGAGGATTATAGCCCCCGAGAAGGATCAATGGGTTTGGATTATGCATGCGGCAATGACTAGACCTATGTGGCTTACGGAGGAGTAGGCAATGAGTGATTTTAGGTCGATTTGGCGTAAGCAAATTGAACTGGTTATTAGGGCCCCTCATAGGGCGAGAGCAATAAATGGGTAGTGAAGGGTGTTGCTTGTGGAGGAGCTTGTTAAACAGGTAATACGTATAATGCCGTATCCACCAAGTTTGAGGAGGAGGGCGGCAAGTAACATTGAGCCCGCGATTGGAGCTTCTACGTGGGCCTTGGGCAGTCATAGATGAAGACCATAGAGGGGTGCTTTTACTATGAAGGCCACAAGGAGAGCGATGTTTAGGAGGAGGGGGGATCAATAGTTGGTTGAGGTGGGCTGTGGGGTGTAAGGGTGGAGTTTTAGGGTGGGGAAGTGAAGGGTGCCCATTTGTGAGTGTAGGTATAGGATTGCAACTAGGAGGGGGAGGGAGCTGATAAGGGTGTAGAAGAGGAGGTAGATGCCTGCGCTTAGGCGTTCTGGTTGGCTCCCTCATCGTGTGATTAAAATTAGTGTGGGGATTAAAGTTGCTTCGAAGGAGATGTAGAATATTATAAGGTCTGTAGTTGAAAAGGCTAGGATGATGAGGGGTTGTACTGTGATTAGGGTTGTTATGAAGACTTGTTTTCGTGTTGGTGGTTCATGTTGCAGGTGGCCTTGGGTTGCTAAAATTATAAGGGGTGTAAGTCAGCAGGATAAGACTAGTAGTGGAGCGGATGTTTGGTCAATGCCTGTACATTGGGTGAGGTTTTTGTATGGATAGTATGAGGGTGTTAGTCATTGTAGGCTTAGGGCGGCGATTAATAGGCTGTGTATTGTGGTGTTTGTTCATATGAATTTTGGGGGTGAGAGAAGAGTTGTTGGGAGTAGTATTAGGGTTGGTAGGATGATTTTTAGCATTGTAGAAGATTTAGGTTTTGTAAGTGGTCAGAGCCATGGGTTCGTGTGGAGGCTACTAGTATTGCTAGTCCTGTACTTGCCTCGCATGCAGAGAATGTTAGTATTAGGATTGGTGTGAGGGAGGAGGAGGGCGCTTGGTTTTCGATTGGTCATGTTGATAGGGCGA
>JAOQML010131878.1:0-17062 GCA_027568935.1 Erythroxylum urbanii | reverse complement strand
CCACCTTCGCGGGGCACGGATCCGGGTATCACTGTCGATATCGGGTTCGGGTCCGGCGGGAGTTGGGGTGTTACACATGGAACATATTTCCTATCAAAAGTACCTAGTGACTTTGTCAGTTGGCTGATTTACCTATCGAATGTGTGCAGATGGGATGTTTTGCCTATCGAAGGTGTTCCAACGGGCTGTTTTTCCATTAAAGGTGCCTAATGGACTATTTTTCCACCTAAGGTACCTAGCGACCATGCCAACGACCTATTTTTCCCACCAAAACTGCCTTACGAACTATTTTTCCCACTGAAAGCACCTAATGACTTTTAAAATGGTTTGTTTTTCCCACCGAAGGAGTGCATACAGGTTGTTTTGCCTACCGAAGGTGTGCCAACGGGCTATTTTACCCACCTAAGGTACCTATTGACCATGCCAATAGGTAATTTTGGCCACCGAATGTGTGCCAACGTGCTATTTTTCCCACCGAAGGTGTGCCAATAGACTATTTTTACCATCAAAGGTGTGCCAACGTGTTGTTTTTCCCACCAAAGGTGCCGAATGGACTATTTTTCCCACCAAAGGTGCCTAACAACTATGGCAACAAGTTGTTTTTCCCATCGAAGGTGTGATGAGTTGTGTTTCCCACTGAGGGTGCCCAACATGTTGATTTTCACACCGGAAGTGGCTATAGACCGTGCCAACATGCTATTTTTCCCACTAAAGGTGTGCCAATAGGCTGTTTATCCCACTAAAGGTGCCTAGAACCGATGCCAATGTGCCAATTTACAATTTTCCCATCAAAGGTGTGCCAATGTGCCCTTTTTCCCACCTAAAGAGTGCCAACGCGATGTTTTCCCCACCAAAGATGCCAAGAAAACATGTAAACGTGCATTTTTGCTCACTTAAGGCACCTATTGACCATATCAACGTGCTGTTTTTCCCATTGAAGGTGTGCCAATGGGCTATTTTCCCACCAAAAGTGCCTAGCGACTGTGCCAACGAGCTGTTTTCCCATCAAAGGTGGTCCAACAAGCTATGTTTCCCACCAAAGGTGCCCAATAGGTTGTTTCTCCCATCAAAGTTGCTTAATGATCAGGCCAACGGGCTCTTTTTCACACCAAGGTGTGCACATAGGTTGTTTTTCCCATTGAAGGTTCACAACGGACTGTTTTTCCTACCTAAGGTGCCTAGTGATTGTGCCAACAAACTATTTTGGCCACCAAAAGTGCACCAACAAGCAGTTTTTTCCCACAGATGGTGATCTACGAAATGTATTTCCCTGCAAAGGCACCTAGCGACATCACCAATGGGTTGTTTTTCCCACCGAAGGTGTGCCAATGAGATGTTTTGCCTACAAAAGGTGTGCCAACGTGCTATTTTTCCATTGAAGGTGCTGAACGAACTATTTTTCCACCTAAGGTGCCTAGTGATCATGCTATCAACATATTTTTCCCATCGAAAGCACCTAGAGACTTTTACAGTGGGTTGTTTTTCCAACTGAAGCTATAACAACAGGTTGTGTTTAACACTGAAGGTGTCCAACGGGCCATTTTGCCCACTGAAGCTGCCAAGCAACTATACCAATAGCCTATTTTGCCCACCAAAGGTGTGCCAATGGGCTGTTTTGTCTCTTGAAGGTGTGTCAACAGGCTGTTTTCCCGAGAAAGTTCACCACGAAATGTTTTTCCCAACTATGGTGCCTAACAACTGTGCCATCATGTTCTTTTATCCACCAAAGGTGTGACAACAAGTTGTTTTTCCTACCAAAGGTGTGCCAATGGGTTATTTTTCCCACCTAAGATGCTTAGTGCCCATGCCAACATGCTATTTTGGTCGTCGAATGTATGCCAACGGGCTGTTTTTCTCGAGGGACTGTTTTTTCCACTAAAGGTAGCTAGCAACTTTGCCGATGGGCTGTTTTGCCCACCAAAGGTGTGCCGATGGGATGTTTTTCCCACCAAAGGTGCCCAACAGATAGTTTTCGCACCTTAAGTGCCTAGCGACTATTCCAATAGGCTATTTTACCCACCAAAGATGCCTATCGACAGTGCCAATGTGTTGTTTTTCCCATCAAAGGTGTGCCAATAAGCTGGTTTTCCCACTAAAGGTGCCTAGCGATTGTGCCAACGTGTTGCTTTTTCCAATGAAGGCATGCCAGCGGGCAGTTTTTCCCACCAAAGGATTAGCAATGTGTTGTTTTTCCCACCGAAGATGTGCAAACAAGTTGTTTTGCCTATAAAAGGTGTGCCAATGGGTTATTTTTCCCACCGAAGGTGCCCAATGGATTGTTTTTCCTAGCTAAGGTACCTAGCAATCATGCCAACTGGTTGTTTTTTCCACCGAAGCTATCCCACAGACTGTTTTCCCCATGAAAGGCCGCTAGCAACTTTGCCAATGGGCTATTTTGCCCACCGAAGGTGTGCGAACGGGTTGTGCGAATAGGTTGATTTTCCCAAAGAAGGTGTGCCAACGTGTTGTTTTTCCCACCAAAGTTACCCAATGGACTATTTTTCCAACCTAAGGTGGTTAGTGTTAGTGCCAACGGGTTATTTTTCCCACTAAAGGTGCCTATCGACTAATCTAACTTGCTACTTTTCCCACCGAAAGTGTGCCAATGGGCTTGTTTTCCCATCAAAGGTGCCCAACGATTATGCCAACCTGTTGTTTTTCCCATCGAAGGTGTTCCAATGGGTTGTTTTTCCCACTGGAGGTGCCTGATGATTGTGCCAACCTGCTATTTTTCCCATCGAAGGTGTGCCAACTGGTTGTTTTTCCTACCGAAGTTGTTACAATGTGTTGTTTTTCCCACCAAAGGTGTGATAACATATTTTTTTGCTCATTAAAGGTGTGCCAACGAGCTGTGTTTCCCACCGAGGGTGCCCAATGGACTATTTTTCACATCAAAGGTGCCTATCGAATGTGTCAACTTGCTATTTTTCCCACCGAAGGTATCCCAATGGGTTGTTTTTCCTACTTAAGGTGCCTGGCGACTATGCTAATGTGCTACTTTTCCCATTGAATGTATGCCAACGGGCTGTTTTTCCCACTAAAGTTGTGCCAATCTGCTATTTTTCCTACCAAAAGGGCCTACTGACCATGCCAACAGATGCCCACAAAGGTGTGCTAATGAGTTGTGTTTCCCACCGAGGATGCCCAATGGGCTATTTTTCATATCGAAGGTGCCTATCGACCGTACCAATGTTTTGTTTTTCCCACCAAAGGTGTTCCAATAGGCTGTTTTCCCAATAAAGGTGCCTACCAATGATGCCAATGTGCCAATGTGCCAACGTGCTGTTTTCCCATCAATGATGTGGCAACTAGCTATTTTTCCCACCCAAGGTTTGCCAATATGTTGCTTTTCCCATCGAACGTGTGCCAATGGGCTATTTTCCCCACCAAAGGTGCTTAGCAACCTTGCCAACGTGCTTTTTTCCCACTGAAGGTGTGCCAACGGGCTATTTTTCTCACTAAAGGTGCCCAACGGACTGTTTTTCTTGGCTAACATGCTTGGCTACCGTGCTAGCAGGTTCATTTTCCCAGCGAAGGTGCCTATCGATCGTGCCAACGTGTTGTTTTTCCTATCGAAGGTGCCTATCAACTGTTCCAACGTGCTGTTTTTTCCACTAAAGGTGTTACAACGGGTTGTGTTTCCCACTGAAGGTACCCAACGGGCTATTTTGCCCTCCGAAGGTGCTTGGTGACCATACCAATGAGCTGTTTTGGCCACAGAGGGTATGCCAATGGATTGTTTTTCCATCCGAAGGTGCCCAACTAACTACTTTTTCCACCTTAGGTGCTTAAGGATCATGCCAACAGGCCATTTTTCCCACTGAATGTCAGAAACTAAATTTTTTTCCACCGAAGGTGCCTAAGGACCGTGCCAACGGGCTATTTTGCCAACCAAACGTGTGTCAATAGGCTCTTTTGCTGACTAAAGGTGTGCCAACAGATTGTTTTTCCTACCTAAGGTGCCTAGCAACCATGCCAACATGCTATTTTGGCCGTTAAATGTGTGCCAATGGATTATTTTTTCCACCGGAGGTGCCAAACAAATTGTTTTTCCCATTAAAGGCAGCTAACGACTTTGCCAACTGGTTGTTTTGCCCACCGAAGTTGTTTCAACAGGCTGTGTTTCCCACCAAAGGTGTGCCAACAGGTTGTTTTCCCACCGACGGTGTGCTAACATGTTCTTTTCCCACCAAAGGTGCCTATCAGATAGTTTTTCTCACCATAGGGCCTAGTGTCCATGCTAACGAGCTATTTTACCCACCGAAGGTGCCTATCGATCGTGCTGAAGTGTTATTTTTCCCATCAAAGGTGCGTCAATGGGCTAGTTTTCCTACCGAAGGTGTCTAAGAATTGTGCCAACTTATTGCTTTTCACATCGAAGGTGTGCGAATGGGTAGTTTTTCCCACCGAAGGATTGCCAACATGCTATTTTTCCCACGAAAGTATGCCAAAAGGTTGTTTTACCTGTCAAAGGTGTGTCAATGGGTTGTTTTTCCCACCGAAGGTGCCCAACGGATTGTTTTTCCCACCGAAGGTGCCCAACGGATTGTTTTTCCCACCTAAGGTGCCTAGAGACATGCCAACGGGCTCTTTTGTCCACCAAAAGTGCACCAACGAGTTATTTTTCCCACTGAAGCTACCCTATGAACTGTTTTTCCCATCGAAGGCACCTAGCAACTTTGATAATGGATTGTTTTCCCACAAAAAGGTGTGCCAACAGGCTATTTTACCTACCATTGGTGTGCCAATGGATAATTTTTCCACCAAATTAGCCTAACAGTCTGTTTCTGCCACCTAATGTGCATAGTGACCATGCCAATAGACCATTTTTGCCAGTGAATGTGCACCAATTAGTTTTTTTTTTACCGAAACTACCATATGGACTATTTTTGCCACCGAAAGCACCTAGAGACTTTGCCAATGAGCTGTTTTGCCCACCAAAGATGCTCCAGCAAGCTGTGTTTCCCAGCAAAGTTGCCCAATAGGCTATTTTTCCAGGTGCCTAGTGACTATATCATTGGCATATTTTTCCAATCGAATGTCCACCATGACATGATTTTCCTGCCGAAGATGCCTAACAACCATGCAAACGGGCTATTTTACCTGCCAAAGGTATGCCAATAGGTTGTTTTGCCTACCGAAGGTGCACCAACGGGCTATTTTTCACACTTAAAGTGCCTAGCGATCATGCCAACGGGCAATTTTAGCTGCCAATTATGTGCCAACTGGTTGTTTTTCCCACAGAAGGTACCCCACATATTGTTTTTCCCACCAAAGGTAGCTAGTGATATTGCCAATGGGTTATTTTGCTTACCGAAGGCGTGCGAACAAGTTGTGTTTCTCACCAAAGGTGTGCCAATAGACTGTTTTTCCCACCAAATTTATCCCAACGTGTTGTTTTTCCCACCAAAGGTGCCTAACGGAATGTTTTCCCAACTAAGGTGCCTAGAAACCGTGCCAACGAACTAATTTGCCATTGAAAGGTGCCTACTGATCATGTCAACTTGTTGCTTTTCCCATCGAGGATGTGCCAATGGGTTGGTTTTCCCACCGAAGGTGCCTAACGATTGTGCCAATGTGCTAATGTACTGCTTTTCCCTTCTAATGTGTTCCAATGGGTTGTTTTTCCCACCAAAGGTGGCTAGCGACTGTGCCAACATGCCAATATGATATTTTTTTCCCATCGAAGGTGTGCCAATGGCGTATTTTTCCCATTGAAGTTGAGTCAATCTGCTATTTTTCTAACTAAGGGTGTGCCAACGGATTGTTTTTCCCATAGAAGGTGCCTAGTCACCATGCGAAAAGGCTATTTTGCCCACCGAAGGTGCATCAACAGGCTGTGTTTCCCATCGAGGGTGTCCAACGGGCTATTTTTCACATCGAAGGTTCCTATCCATCATGCCAATGTGTTGTTTTTCCCACCGAAGGTGTTCCAATGAGTTGTTTTTCCCATTGAAGGTTCCCAGCAACGATGCCAACATATCAACATGCTATCAAAGGTGTGGCAACTGGCAGTTTTCCCCACTCAAGGTTTGCCAACGTGTTGTTTTTACCACTAAAGGTGTGCCAACAGGCTATTTTTCCCACTGAAGGTGCCTAGCGATCGTAACAATTTGTTATTTTTCCTACCAAGGGAGACCAACGGACTGTTTTTTCCCAATTAACATACCTGGCTACCAAGCCAGTGGGCTTCTTCTTCCCACCGAAGGTGCCTATTGACCGTGCCAACATGCTGTTTTTGTCAACAAAGGTGTGTCAACGAGCTGTGTTTCCTACCAAAGGTGCCTAGCAACCGTACCAATGGGTTGTTTTACCTACCACAGTTGTGCCAACAGGCTGTGTTTCCCATCGAGGGTACCCAACGGGCTATTTTTCAGATTGCAAGTGCCTATCGACTATGTCAACTTACTATTTTTCCCACAGAAGGTGTTCCAATGGGTTGCTTTCCCACAGAAGGTGTGCCAATGGGTTGTTTTTCCAATCGAAGGTGCCCAACTAACTGCTTTTACCACTTTAGGTGCTTAGGGACTGTGGCACCGACATTTTTTCCCACCGAAGGTGCCTAACGACTATGCCAACGGGCTATTTTGCGAACTAAAGGTGTGCCAATAGGCTACTTTTTTGTCAAAGGTGTGCCAACAGGCTGTTTTGCCAACCAAAGGTGTGCCAATGGACTATTTTTCTTGCCTAAGATGCCTAGCAACCATGCCAACATGCTATTTTCACCGTCGAATGTGTGCTAACAGATTGTTTTTTCCACCAAAGGTGCCAAACGAACTATTTTTCCCACTGAAGGCAGCTGGTGACTTTGCCAACTGGACTATTTTTTCAGCCTAAGATGCCTAGCAACCATGCCAACATGCTATTTTCACCGTCGAATGTGTGCTAACAGATTGTTTTTTCCACCAAAGGTGCCAAACGAACTATTTTTCCCACTGAAGGCAGCTGGTGACTTTGCCAACTGGACTATTTTTTCAGCCTAAGATGCCTAGCGATCATGCCAACATGCTATTTTCACCGTTGAATGTGTGCTAACAAATTGTTTTTTCCACCAAAGGTGCCAAACAAACTATTTTTCCTACTGAAGGCAGCTGGTGACTTTGCCAACTGGCTATTTTGCATACCAAAGTTGTTCCAACGGGCTGTGTTTCCCGCTGAAGGTGTGCCAACAAGTTGTTTTCCCATCGATGATGTGTCAATGTGTTATTTTCCCACCGAAGGTGCCCATCAGATGGTTTTTCCCACCATAGGTGTCTAGTGTCTGTGTCAACGGGCTATTTTACCCATTGATGGTGCCTATTAACCGTTCCGAAGTGTTGTTTTTCCCATCGAAGGCGTGTCAATAGGCAGTTTTTCCCACCAAAGGATTGCCAACATGCTATTTTCCCACGAAGGTGTGCCAACAGACTGTTTTGCCTGTCGAAGGTGTGTCAACGAGTTGTTTTTTCATCGTAGGAGCCCAATGGATTGTTTTTCCCATATAAGGTGCCTAGTGACTGTGCCAACGTGCTGTTTTGTCCACCAAAAATGCACCAACAGGTTGTTTTTCCCACCGAAGCTACCCTACGAACTATTTTTCCCATTAAAGGCACCTAGCGACTTTGTCAATGAGCTGTTTTGCCTACAAAAAGGTATGCTAATGGGCTATTTTGCCTACCATTGGTGTGCTAATGGATATTTTTTCCACCGAATTTGCCCAACAGTCTATTTTTGCCACCTAATGTGCATAGCAACCATGCCAACTTGCCATTTTTTCCATTGAATCTGCGCCAACTAATTCTTTTTTGGACCGAAACTACCCCATGGACTATTTTTCCCACTGAAAGCACCTAGCAACTTTGCCAACAGGTTGTTTTGTCCACCAAAGGTGTGTCACATACTGTGCTTCCCAGTAAAGTTACGCAACGGGCTATTTTGCCAGATGCCTAGTGACCATACCAACGGCCTATTTTTCTAACCAAAGGTCCCTAACGACTGTGCAAATGGGCTATTTTTCCTGCCAATAGGCTATTTTGCCTACTGAAGGTAAGCCAATAGGCTATTTTTCACACCTAAAGTGCCTAGCGATAATGCCAACTGGCAATTTTGGCTACCAATTATGTGCCAACTAGTTGTTTTTCCCATCGAAGATAGCCCAGATAATGTTTTTCCCACCAGAGGTAGCTAGCGACATTACCAATGGGTTATTTTGCCCATCGAAGGTGTGCAAACGAGCTGTGTTTCCTACCAAAGGTGTGCCAACGGACTGTTTTTGCCACGGAATGTGTGGCAACGTTCTATTTTTCCCACCAAAGGTGCCTAACAGATTATTTTTCCCACCTAAGGTGACTAACGACCATGCCAATAAGCTAATTTACCATCAAAAGATGCCTATCGACCATGCCAAATTGCTACTTTTCCCACCGAAGGTGTGCCAATGGGTTGGTTTTCCCACCGAAGGTGCCTAAAGATTGTGCCAATGTGCTAATGTGTTGCTTTTCCCTTCTAAGGTGTTCCAATGGTTGTTTTCCCACCGAAGGTGCCTAGTCACTGTACCAACATGCCAACGTGCTTTTATTCCCATCGAAGGTGTACCAACAGGCTATTTTTCTCATTGAAGTTGTGCCAATCTGTTGTTTTTCCTACTAAGGGTGTGCCAATGGATTGTTTTTCCCATGCAAGGTGCCTAGTGACCGTGTGAAAAGGCTATTTTGCCCACCGAAGGTGTGCCAATGGGCTATGTTTCTCGTTGAGGGTGCCCAATGGGGTATTTTTCACATCGAAGGTGCCTATCGACTGTGCCATGTGTTGTTTTTCCCACTAAAGGTGTTCCAATGAGTTGTTTTTCCCATTGAAGGTTCCTAGCAATGATGCCAACATGCCAATGTTGTTTTTCCCATTAAAGTTGTGGCAACTGGCAATTTTTCCCACTCACGGTTTGCCAACACGTTGTTTTTAGCACTGAAGGTGTGTCAATGGGCTATTTTTCTCACAGAAGGTGCCTAGCGACCGTGTCAAAGTTCTTTGTTCCTACTAAAAGTGTGCCAATGAGCTATTTTTCCTACCAAAGTTATGGCAATTTGTTGTTTTCCCACCAATGGAGCCCAATGAACTATTTTTCTTAGTTAACATGCCTGGCTACCATGCCAGTGGGCTTCTTCTTCCCACCGAAGGTGCCTATTGACCGTGTCGACGTGCTGTTTTTGCCACTGAAAGTATGTCAATGAGCTGTGTTTCCTACTGAAGATGCCCAATGAGTTATTTTGATCATCGAAGGTGCCTGGCAACTGTCCCAACGGGTTGTTTTACCTACCAAAGGTGTGTCAACGAGCTATTTTTCATCCTGAAGGTGTGCCAACGGGCTATTTTTCCAGTCGAAGGGGTGCCAACAGGTTGTTTTTGCCATCAAAGGCAGCTAGCGACTTTGCCAACAGGCTTTTTTACCCACCTAAGGTGTGCCAATGGACTGTGCTTCCTACCAAAGGTGCCTAGCGACCGTGCCATTGGGCTTATTGCCCACCGGAGGTGTGCTAACGGACTATTTTACCTACTGAACTTCTGCCAACGGCTATTTTTCACACTGAAGATGCGCAACGGACTATTTTTCCTGCCTTAAGTGCCTAGCGACCGAGCCAATGGGCTATTTTGGTCACTAAAAGATGCCCCACGGGTAGTTTCTCCCATCAAAGGCAAGTAGTTAGTTTGCCAGTGAGCTATTTTGCCCACCAAAGGTGTGTCAATGGGCTGTCTTAGCTACAAAGCTATGCCAACAAGCTGTTTTTCTACCGAAGGAGCCCAACAGACTGTTTTGCCATCTAAGGTGCCTAACGTCCGAAGCTACCCTATAGAATGTTTTTCCCACCGAAAGAATCTAATGACTTTTACAATGGGTTGTTTTGCTTACCGAAGGCATGCCAACGGCTTGTGTTTCAAGCCGAAGGTGCATAACGGGCCATTTTGCCTACCAAAGGTGCCTAGTGACTGTACCAACGGGCTATTTTGCCTACCAAAGTTACCTAGTGACTGACCACTGAAGGTGCCTAACGACCATGCCAACGTGATATTTAGCCCACTGAAGTTATGCCAACGAGCTATTTTACTAACCGAAGGTATGGCAACAGGCTGTTTTCCCTATCAAAGATACACTAACGGGCGGTCTTACTCACCTAAGGTACCTAGCGACCATGTCAACAGGCAATTTTGGCCACCGAATGTGTGCCAACAGGTTGTTTTTCCTATCGAAGGTGTGCGAACAAACTATTTTTCACTTCGAAGGGGTGCCAACGTGTTATTTTTCCCACCAAAGGTGCCAAATAGACTGTTTTCCCACTGAAGGCGCCTAGTGACCATTCCAATATGCTATTTTGCCCATAGAAGGTGTGCCAATGGGTTGTGTTTCCCACCGAGGGTGCCCAACGGGCTATTTTTCACATCGAAGGTGATTATCGACCATTCAAACTTGTTATTTTTCCCACTGAAGGTGTGCCAATGGGTTGTTTTTTCTACTAACGGTGCCCAACAATAATGCCAACATGCCAATGTGCTATTTTTTGCATCAAAGGTGTGCCAACGGGTCGTTTTCACACCGAAAGTGTGCCGACATATTGTTTTTCCCACCTAAGGAGTGCCAACGTGTTGTTTTTTCGCCGAAGGTTTGCCAACATGTTGTCTTTCCCACCAAAGGTGCCTAGCGACCGTTCAAACGTGCTATTTTCCTTACCGAGGGTGCCTAATAGGATGTTTTTCACACAAAAGTTGCCTATCGACTGTGCCAACATGTTGTTTTTCCCACCGAACGTGTGCCAAAGTGGTTTTTGTCCCATTAAAGGTGCCCAGCAACAATATCAACGTGGCAATGTACTGTTTTTCCCATCAAAGGTGTGCCAACGGGTCGTTTTTCCCACAGAAGCTACGCAACGTGTTGTTTTTCCCATTGACGGTGGGCCAACGTGTTGTTTTTCCCACCAAAGGTGCTTATCGACCGTGCGAATGTGCTATTTTGCCCACTTAAGGCACCTATCGACCATGCCAAGGTGTTGTTTTTCCCAACAAAAGTGTGCCAACGGGTTATTTTCCCACTGAAGGTGCTTAGTGACCATGCCAACGAGTTGTTTTGCCCATCGAAGGTGGTCCAACAAGCTATGTTTCCCACAAATGGTGCCCAACAGGTTGTTTTTCCCATCAAAGTTGCTTGGCAATTGTGCTAATGAGCTGTTTTGCACACCGGTGGTGTACCCATGGGTTGTTTTTCCCACTGAAGGTGCTCAACATACCATTTTGCCCACCGAAACTGCATCAACAGGCTGTTTTCCCACCGAAGGTGACCCACGGATAGTATTTCCCACCTAAGGTGCCTAGTGAAGGTGTGCTAACAAGATGTCTTTCCAGCCAAAGGTGTGCCAACGTACTATTTTTTCCTAAGGAAGGTGCCCAACGGATAGTTTTCCAACCTAAGGTACCTAGCGATCATACCAACAGGCTATTTTACCCACTGAAGGTGCCTATTAACTATGCCAACGTGTTGTTTTTGATACCAAAGGTGTGCCAGTGGGCTGGTTTTCCTACCGAAGGTGCCTAGCAATTGTGCCAACGTGCTACTTTTACTATCGAAGTGGTGCCAACAGACAGTTTTTCCCATCTATGGATTGCCAAAGTGTTGTTTTTCCTATTGAAGGTGTGCCAACGGGCTTGTTTGCCTATTGAACATATACCAACGGGTTGTTTTTCTCACCAATGGTGCCCAACTGATTATTTTTCCCACCTAAGGTGCCTAAAGGCTGCGCCAACGGGCCATTTTACCAACCAAATGCATACCAACGGGCTGTTTTTCCTACCGAATCTACCCCTACGGACTGTTTTTCCCATCAAATGCACCTAGAGACAATGTCAATGGGGTGTTTTACCCAACGAAGGTGTGCCAACGAGCTATTTTTCCTACTGATGGTGTGCTAATGGCTTGTTTTTTCACAAAATGTGCCCAACGATTTATTTTTGCCTTCTTATATGCAGAGAGACTGTGCCAACCGGCTATTTTTGTCACTGAATGTGTGTCAACCAACTATTTCTCACACCGAAGCTACCCCATGGACTGTTTTTCCCCCCAAAAGCTACTAGCAACATTACCAATGCACTGTTTTCCCACCAAAGTTGTGCCAATGCGTTGTGGTTCCCACCGAAGGTGCTCGACGGGCTATTTTGCCCACCGAAGGTATCTGACGACTGTACCAGTAAGCTATTTTTCCAGCCAAAAGTTTGCCACTACATGTTTTTCCTATCAAAGGTGCCTAACGATCGTGCCAACAGCCGGCTTTGCCTACCGAAGGTGTGTCAATAGATTGTTTTGCTTACCGAAGATGTGCCAACAGGTTATGTTTCCCACCCAAGGTTTGCCAACATGTTGTTTTTCCCATCAAAGTTATGCCAACGGGCTATTTTTCCCCCTAAAAGTGCCTAGTGATCATGTCGATGTTCTTTTTTCCCACTGAAGGTGTGTCAATGGGTTGTTTTACCCACCAAAGGTTTGCCAACGTGCTGTTTTTCCCATGAAAGGTGCCTAACGAACTGTTTTTCCTCGCTAATTTGTGTGGCTATCATGCTAGTGGGTTTGTTTTTCCCACCGAAGGTGCCTATCGACCTTGCCAACGTGATGTTTTTCCCACTGAAGGTGTGCCAACGGGCTGCCATGATATGTTTTCCTTACCAAAGTTGCCTAACGACTATGCCAACAGGTTGTTTTGCCCACCAAAGGTGTGCCAATGTGTTGTTTTGCCGACCAAAGGTGCACTAATAGGCTGTTTTCCGTATCGAAGGTGTGCCAATGTGCTGTTTTACCTTCTTAAAGTGCCTAGTGACCATTCCAACGGGCTATTTTCACTGCAAAATGCATGCCAGCGAGCTGTTTACCTACTAAAGGCAGCTAGCAATTTTGCCAACGGGTTGTTTCACCTACCGAAGGTGCCTAGCGATCGTGCCAATGTGCTTTTTTCCCACCGAAGGTGTTCCAACGGGCTGTTTTTCTAATAGACTATTTTGGCTGCCAAATGTATGCCAACGAGCTATTTTTCCCATCGAAGGCAGCTAACAACTTTACAAACGGGCTATTTTACCCATCGAAGGTGTGCCAATGGGCTGTGTTTCCCACTAAAAGTGTGCCAACAGGATGTTTTTCCATTAGAAGGTGTGCCAACATGCTATTTTTCCCATCGAGGTTGCCCAATGGATAGTTTTTCCCACATAAGGTGCCTAGCGACAGTGCCAATGGGCTATTTTACTCACCGAATGTGCCTATCGATTGTGCCAACATGTTGTTTTTCCTACCAAATGTGTGCCAATGGGCTAGTTTTCCTACTGAAGGTGCCTAGCAGTTGTGCCAACGTGCTGTTTTTCCTATCAAAGTGGTGCCAACAGACACTTTTTCCCATCTATGGATTGCCAAAGTGTCGTTTTTCCCATTAAAGGTGCACCAACGGGCTTTTTTACCTATTGAACGTATGCCAACGAGTTGTTTTTCTCACCAAAGGTGCTCAACTGATTATTTTTCCCACATAAGCTGCCTAGAGGCTGTGCCAACAGGGTGTTTTATAAACCAAAAGCACACCAACGAGCTATATTTCCCACCGAATCTACCCCGCGGACTATTTTTCCCATCGAAGGCACCTAGCGACAATGTCAATGGGGTGTTTTGCCCACTAAAAGTGTGCCAACGAGCTATTTTTCCTACTGATGGTGTGCTAATGCGTTGTTTTTACACGGAATGTGCCTAACGATTTGTTTTTGCCACCTAATGTGCAGAGAGACTATGCCAACCGGCTATTTTTGTCACTAAATGCGTGTCAGTCAACTATTTCTCACACCAAAGCTACCCTAAGGACTATTTTCCCCCTAAAAGTTACTAGCAACTTTGCCAATGGACTGTTTTTCCAACCAAAGTTGTGCCAATGCATTGTGCTTCCCACCAAAGGTGCCCGACGGGCTATTTTGCCCACCAAAGGTACCTAACAACTGTACCAATAAGCTATTTTTCCAGCCAAAAGTCTACCATGACATGTTTTTCCCATCGAACGTGCCTGACGATCATGCCAACGGGCAGCTTTGCCTACCGAAGGTGTGCCAACAAGTTGTTTTGCCTATCGAAGATGTGCCAACAGGTTATGTTTCCCACCCAAGGTTTGCCAACATGTTGTTTTTCCCACCAAAGTTATGCCAACGAGCTATTTTTCCCCCCAAAAGTGCCTAGTGATCATGCCAATGTTCTTTTTTCCCACTGAAAGTGTGCCAATGGGCTGTTTTACCCATCAAACGTTTGCCAACTCGCTGTTTTTCCCATCAAAGTTGCCTAACGGACTGTTTTTCCTGGCTAATGTGCATGGCTACCATGCTAGTGGGTTTGTTTTTCCCACTGAAGGTGCCTATCAACCTTGCCAATGTGATGTTTTTCCCACTGAAGGTGTGCCAACGAGCTGCCACGATATGTTTTCCCCACCGAAGGTGCCTAAAGACTATGCCAACAGGTTGTTTTGCCCACCAAAGGTGTGCTAACGTGTTGTTTTGCAGACCAAAGGTGCGCCAACAGGCTGTTTAGCCTATCGAAGGTGTGCTAATGCGCTGTTTTACCCACTTAAAGTGTCTAGTGACCATTCCAACGGGCTATTTTTCACTGCAGAATGCATGCCACTGTCTTGTTTACCCACTGAAGGCAGCTAGCAATTTTGCCAACGGGTTATTTCATCCACCAAAGGTCCCTAACGTTCGTGCCAATGTGCTTTTTTCCTACTGAAGGTGTGCCAATGGGCTATTTGTTTTAATAGATTATTTTGGTTGCCAAATGTGTGCCAGCGAGTTGTTTTTCCTACCAAAGGTGCCCCATAGACTATTTTTTCCCACTGAAGGCAGCTAGCAACTTTACGAACGGGCTATTTTGCCCATCGAAGGTGTGCCAATGGGCTGTGTTTCCCATCGAACGCGTGCCAATAGGATGTTTTTCCATTAGAAGGTGTGCCAACGTGCTGTTTTTCCCATCGAAGGTGCCCAATGGATAGTTTTTCCCACCTAAGGTGCCTAGCGACCGTGCCAATGGGCTATTTTACCCATTGAATGTGCCTATCGATTGTACCAACATGTTGTTTTTCCAACAAAAGGTGTGCCAATGGGCTAGTTTTCCTACCAAAGGTGCCTAGCAATTGTGCCAACTTGCCACTTTTCCTATCGAAGGTGTGCCAATAGATAGTTTTTCCCATTGATGGATTGCCAACATGCTGTTTTTCCCATCGAAGGTGTGCCAACGGGTTTTTCTGCCTATTGAACGTGTGCCAACGGGTTGTTTTTCTCACTGAAGGTGCCCAATTAATTATTTTTCCCACCTATGGTGCCTAGAGGCTATGCCAAAAGGTCATTTTACCAACCAAAAGCACACCAACGCGCTGTTTTTCCCACCGAATCTACCCACAGACTATTTTTCCCATCGAAGGCACCTAGTGACAATGTCAATGGGGTGTTTTGCCCATTGAAGGTGTGCCAACGAGCTATTTTGCCTACTGATGGTGTGCTAATGGGCTATTTTTCCACGGAATGTGCTAAACATAGTATTTTTGCCTCCTAATACGCAGAGAGAACGTGCCAACGGGCTATTTTTGTCACTGAATGCACGCCAATCGATTGCTTCTCCCATCGAAGCTACCCTATGGATTGTTTTTACCACCGAAAGCTACTAGCAGCTTTGCCAACGGACTAGTTTTCCCACCAAAAATGTGCCCATGGGTTATGTTTCCCACCGAAGGTTCCCAACGGACTATTTTGGCCACCGAAGGTACCTAGCAACTGTACCAATAGGATATTTTTCCAACCAAAAGTTTGCCACGACATGTTTTTCCCTTCAAAGGTGCCTAAAGATCGTGCCAATGGGCTGCTTTGCCTGCCGAAGGTGTGCCAATAGGTTGTTTTGCCCACTTAAGATGTGCCAATGGCTTATGTTTCCCCCCTAAGGTTTGCCGACATGTTGTTTTTACCATCAAAGGTATGCCAACGGGCTGCTTTTCCCACCAAAGGTGCCTAGTGATCATGCCAACGTTCTTTTTTCCCACTAAAGATGTGCCAACGGGCTATTTTTGCCATCGAAGGTGTTCCAATAGGCTGTTTTTCCTATCGAAGGTGTGCCAACATGTTGTTTTTCCCACTGAAGTTGTCAAAAGGATTGTTTTTCCCACCAAAGGTGTCGAGGGATCATGCCAATAGGCTATTTTGCCCATCGAAAATGTGCCAACGGGCTATGTTTCCTACCGAGGCTGCCCAATGGGTTGTTTTTCACACCGAAGTTGCCTATCGAATGTGCCAAAGTGTTCTTTTTCCTACCGAATGTTTGCCAAAGTGGTTTTTGTCCAACTGAAGGTGCCCGTCAATGATGTCAACGTGGCAATGTATTGTTTTTCCCATCAAAGATGTGCCGACGGGCTGTTTTTCCCACAGAAGCTGTGCAACATGTTGTTTTTCCCACCGAAGGTGGGCCAACATGTTGTTTTTTCCACCAAAGGTGCCTATCGACCGCTCGAATGTGCTATTTTGCCCTCCGAAGGCACCCATCGACCATGCCAAGGTGTTGTTTTTCCCACCAAAGGTGTGCCAACGGGTTATTTTCCCACTGAAGGTGCTTAGTGATATTGCCAACGAGCTGTTTTTCCCATTGAAGATGGTCCAATGAGCTATATTTCCCACCAAATGAGTCCAATTGGCTATTTTCCCATCAAAGTTGCTTAGCAATTGTGCTAACGAGCTATTTTGCGAACTGGTGGTGTACCCACGGGTTGTTTTTTCCCACCGAAGGTGCTCAACTTATTGTTTTTCACACTTAAGGTGCCTAGCGACCATGCCAACAAGCTATTTTGGCCAGCAAAAGCGCATCAACGAGCTGTTTTCCCACTGAAGGTGACCCACGGATAGTATCTCCCACCTAAGGTGCCTAGTGAAGGTGTGCCAACTAGATGTTTTTCTAGCCAAAGGTGTTGCAACGTGCTGTTTTTGTTAGTAGTGTGCCCTAGGCCAATGGATATTTGTGATTCATGTATTAACATTATGACTTGTTAATAATATA